>MJUU01009436.1:0-28580 GCA_002080025.1 Modiolus philippinarum
CATTTTTCTCTTTTTAATGTGTAAAATAATAAGAGTGGGGCCGTATATCTGTTTTTCTAATAGGTTCAATATCATAATTTTACATAAAAACACTCAGGTCTGACATAGTTCACACAGTAAAGTAAACACTAGCAGATTTTGGTGTAAACACCAGCAAACTTCCTGCTGTTAATTACAAAGGAATATACTGGCAAGTCATAAATATCAGTGTAAACACCAGCATTCCACCTGCAACTGTCAGTGTTTTCATTCATGTCAGACCAGGGTGTTTTGTAACTGAAACGCTCTGTACGTGTGTACTGTATAAAAAGCTCTACATTCTGAATCCCCTGTGTAGATGGAGGCACGAAAATTTTTGGAGTATTAAGGGATTTTTTACACATATCTCAGGGCCGAATATTGGCCCTTTCCCAATGACAATTTCCTTACTTTTTTCCCAATTTGTAGTAAATAAATTCCCAATTTTCAAATAGTAAACGGTACCACTCTTTCTGTACTGTACTAGACCTACTAAATTTGGTTATTAGGATGAGGATATCAAATTATTTCTGTATCATGTTATCGTCATATTAACAAAACCAATCGTCAAAAACATCCTGGTTTTAAACTTTCTGACAAGTACCCACACTTTATTTACAGAAAACATTTCAAGGATGCATGCATGCATAATTTTTGCCAGACCGACTCAAGTTTTGCCTGATTTGTCCTTCGGTCAGGCAGTTTTCGATATGTCTGTACAGCTGTATGGTTTGTCAACAAAATTGCAAATGGCAAACTTCCAGGTTATATAAATTCGGAACAAGATAGGAGAAAAAACTTTCCGGATTTTGTATCCTATTACTTCTGCAGGCACCTAAAAATTTTCAATGCACATTTTCTCATTAAAGAATTGTGCAACTGAAGGTAACAACTTTAACATGGATTCATGTTTTTTCTACCTGCCTGTCAGGTTTTCATCATGTTTCTGGTGTTATCATAAGCTTTTTGATATAGTTGTAATATATAAAAATATGAAATTCAAAAAAATGATTTTATCTAAATTAACATCAATTTTAAAGATTCATATTACAATTTCCCAAAATTCATCTATTGTCGATAAAAAATTCCCAAATTGGATGAATGCTATTTCAAAAAAAAATGCTATGTCAAAAAATACCCTGAAAAATCCCTGAACTGTATTTATCAGTATAACATCAAGATATTTATTCAAAAATATGCGATTGTCGAAAAAAGGGGCGGTTCCAACCCCAGAATCCCCCTCACTCTTTTTGGATCTCCAATGTAGGGGTTATTAAAACTATTTTGGGGGAATCAGATACAGGTCTCAATTCTGAAACCTCATACCCTCATAGACTAAATTTGCAATTCCATTGCAGACTTTTGATGAAACTTTGCAATCCCAATTAATGTAGCTTAACATGCCAAAAGAATGCACCCTTTCATGAATTTCATGAAAAAAAATTTAGCATGAATAGATCATGTTCCCAGAGAAGCTTTGTTTATTTGGAAGTCTGAAGTAACCCTAGCATCAAAATAAATACACACCAAAGACCGAGATGTATTGTTGAATAATTCATATTACATGAATATTTATGAGATCTGCGCAGAGAAAGTGCTCACAAAACTGAGTGTGTTAAATTTATTTCTTAATCTTAGTAAGAAAATTAATTCTGAGTGTGTAAGAATAATTTCTCAGTGCATATTTTTATTTCTTGGTGCATTTTAACAATCTCCGTGCATTTTAAAAACTGTCAGTGTGTAATTAAAAAATCTTGATGTGTAATTTTGCACAAATGTGTTCCTCAGTAGTTGTGAAGAGAATGGCGTGCCATAGTTCGAGCTTAATAAAAAAATTGGACAGAATTTTTTATTAGTTCGCCTCTACGAAGGGTTTAGGGGGACTATTGGAGTACCCCCGGCGACCGCATTCGCCTCCACATTTGGGTATATATCTTAGTAACTATGCAGTGTAGGGTCTTCAAACTTAAAATGCAGGTGCATCTTGGGTTAACTCACAGCCTCCAAGAAAATTAGGTCTCTCTGACCTATATTTTCCGCTGGAGTGGCTTGCATTCAAATTTACATTTTAGTTTATATCTCAGTTACTATACATAGTACAATAATCTAACTGTGCATACACATACTGTGCATACATGTGTATGCATCTCTGAATGTAGGTCAGCATCCAGCCAAAGTAGGTCACTTTGACCTATAATTTCGGCTTGAGTGACTTACATTTAAGTTTACATCCGATTTCAGATCTCAGTCACTGTACATGGTAGGATCATCTAACCTTTCAGATGCATGCATCTCTGATGATAGGTCAGCATCCAGGCAAAATAAGGTCACTTTGACCAATATTTTCCGCTAGAGTGACTTACATTCAAGTTTACATCGGGGTTCAGATCTCAGTCACTGTACATGACAGGATCATCTGCATGTGCATGCATCTCTGATGGTACAATGTAGGTCAGCATCCAGGAAAAATTAGGTCACTTTGACCTATATTTTCCGCTTGAGTGACTTACATTCAAGTTTATTCCGAGTTAAGACCTCAGTCACTGTACATGGTAGGATCATCTAACCTTGCAAGTGCATGCATCTCTGATGGTAGGTCAGCATCCAGGCAAAATTAGGTCACTTTGACCTATATTTTTTGCTTGACCGACTTACATTCAAGTTTACTTCCAAGTTCAAATCTCATTCACTGTACATGGTAGGATCATCTAACCGTGCACATGCATGCATCTCTGATGGTAGGTCAGCATCCAGGCAAAATTGGGTCACTTTGACCTACATTTGCCACTTGACTGACTTACATCCAAGTTCCTGTCAGGGATCAGATCTCAGGTACTGTACATGGTAGGATCATCCTGCATGTGCATGCATCTGTGATGGTAGCTCGGCATTCAGACAAAATTAGGTCACTTAAACCTACATTTCACGCATGAATGACTTACATTTATGTGTACATCGGAGTTCATAGCTCAGTAATTGTACGTTGTTGGTTCAGGTAACCTTGCATATGCATGCAATTTTGATAGTATGTCAGCATACAGGCAAAATTTGGTCGCTGTGACAATGTGCCATAACGAGGGGAACTTTATAATCATTGATTACCTATGTTTTTAAGATATTACAATTTATGTAGGTCATAAATCATATATTCCAGAAATAAAATAAAAATGATATGTTACTGATCATCTCTTCCTGATATCTGGCTTTGAAAATCAGGTCAAATTCAGGATTTATCAGTGATATTTACATCAGTGATATTTACAAAGAATATATATATAGGGAACTGTTAGAACATGCTTACTGTTTGGCTATCTTATGAAATGGATACCAGACAGATTTTTACTATTATTTGATATTTTAGAGACATACACTTCAGTCACATGTATCTGTTGAGCTTATATTAAATCTATATTATGCTGTTAAATTAAGAGAGATATTTTATATAGTTTAACATGTTTAAGAAATACACATCATTTACTGCAAAAGGGAGATTATTCGTGGGAAAGTGTATATTATGAATTTGTCAATTTATTATGACGTCTCAATGAAAAGGCTGAAATAAAACATTCCAGCTTAAAAATCTAGTCAATTCCGCATCCGACTTGATATTCAGTATGTGCCAATCTAATGCACTGTGTCAATCCACCTTAACTACCAGACCAGATCAGACCACTGATTGAAATCAAATATAGTAAAATGTTCTAAGTTTATTATACATTGTACATGTAACTCCTATCTCCAATAGGCCATAATTGAAATATCCTAAATTCTCATCACAACCCGCCCAAATTTTTTTCACTGCCTGAAAAAAATTTATTCTCAATTTTGGCCAATTTGGATTAATTTCTTTTAATATAATCATGAATATGGCAGCATTTCCCACAAAATTAATAAAAAATGTAAGATACAATTCGCTCGCCCACTCCAAATTTTTAATGGGACTGTATTTTATAGACCCCTTCAGTGGAAAAGTTCAAATGTACCTATTGTATACAAAAATATGAAAAAACACCCCCGTTTGTCAGAACCTCCCCATCACCCAATATAGTACTAGTACATGTAGTACACTTTTTTTGTGTTTTGAATAGATCTCGATGGGGTAGCTGCTAGCAGTGCATGGTTGGCATCTTACATAAAGTAAACGAGAAACAGAGTTGCCACAAAAAAGTGCATGTAAAATCGGGAAAAGAATGTTTTGCACAAAGCGGGAAACACTGGAAAAAATTCCTGTGAACCACGAAAGGGGTGATTGTTCTGGCTAATCAAGAGTCTTTGTAAATACTGATATGCACTTTTAAAGATTTTTCCATGTCTTATTTCCTACGTATAATTATTTTTTAAAGCCAATTGCAATCCAGCTTCCTACATATTACCCACTGTATAGTTACTATCATAAAAGAGGGCGATTGGACCTTTTCGGGAGTTTTTATACACCTGTCAAAAGACAGACGCATTATGGTATACCCTCCCTCCGTCTGTCCATTAACTTTTTTGTTTCCAGAGAGTTTTTCTGTAACCGCTTGACATATTGATTTCATATTTGTATATGAGTATATCTAGCTGAGAAACAGATAAAAGTTTGCATTTGGTTCCAGTCGTTTGATTTTGTACAAAGTTATGGCCTTTGGACTTAGTGAAATTTACTTTGAGAAATATAGGTTTCCAGAGTTTTTTCCTGTAACTGCATCACATATTGATTTCATATTTAGTATATGAGTGTATCTAGGTGAGATACAGTTAAAGTTCGAATTTTTCTGATCCGTTATTTTGTACAGAGTTATGGCCCTAAGACTTAGTGAAATTTTGAGAAATATATGTTTCCAAAGTTTTTTCCCTGTAACCACTTGACATATTGATTTCATATTTGAAATATGAGTATATCTAGGTAAAATACAGATCAAGTATAAATTTAGTTTTGGTCGGTTGATTCTGTACAGAGTTATAGCCCTTTGACTTATTGAAATTTTTAAAATATAGGTTTCCAGAGTTTTTTTACTTTAACCACTTGACATATTAATTTCATATTTGGTATGTAAGTACAATGTATTTTAGGTGAGATACAGATCAAGTATGATTTTGGTTCCGGTGGGTTGATTTCTTATGGCCCTTGGACTTTGTGAAATTTAATTTGATTTTTGTTAATTGTTATACCTTGGTAAGGCACATATTCTGTTAGTTTTTTTTCAATCTTAATTTTGTTGTGGTCCAACAATGCCATAAAGTTTGACTTTACAGTGGACGGGCGTAACGTGCGCTGTTGGCGCAGCAGTTTATTAAGCTTGGAAATTCTGCATTTGTATAATTTAAGCCCAGGATGTTTGGAAATAAATGCAGGGGATCGGAATTTCATTTGTATTTAATTAAGTACCTTTGCAGTTTAGGATTTTATATGTAAAAATAAAGTTGTGATGCAAGGATGATCCCACCTGATCTCCATAAATAAAAATCATATTTTCTTCCATTATACATTGTACATGACAATTTGTCAGCTTCTAGAAATAATTTTTATGTTACAATATGTCAATATTTGCATTTGTCAATATTTGCTCTGTGCATTAGCAGATTCTGACATGTTGCATTTCTTGAAAAGTGGAAATTCCTAGCATTGGTTAATCCTGAGTCTAATTAGCATCATTGATTCCATAGTTTATTTCTCAGTGCTTGGACCCCTCCCCTTTTTGTCATGCCTGTGGCAAAAAGTTGCGAAAGGGAGACGTAAGGTATAGTGTTTCTAGGGGCGTCGGCGGCATCAACAATTGCAAATTATTGTGAATTAACAAGCTAATGTTAGTTGTAAGTCCATAGTATTTGATGTGCAGTTGCATAAGTATGGGTAGGACTCAAATATCTACTTAGGTTGTGGCCCTGGCCCCTTAGTCACGCATGAGTGATCACTAAGTTTTTTCGTAAGCAGTTTGTACAGCCTCTACCACTAGTCCTAGCCACTTAACATTTGACATGCAGTTGCATCTTAAGGAGTATGTACCGATTTCATGTCCAGATGTTGGCCCTGGTCCCTTAGTCACACATGAAAGATCACCTTAAGTTTTAGCTAGCAGTTAGCCATATTTGACATGCAGTTTGGTTTGGAGGAGTACAAACAGATTCTACGCTCAGATGATGGCCCTGGCCCCTTTGTAAAAATGAATGAGTGATCTCATCATATTTATTTCTATAGCTGCTGCAGCAGATCAATGAGCATTTATTTAGGCGATGCAAGGGGCTGGCGAAAGACATATCCTGTGTCCACAGTTTATTGTTTAAATTGTCAATTTTGTGCCCACACTTGCGCCTTGAATGTATCATATAGGGGGAAAAAAGGTTTGTCTTAGAGAAAACCGTGCCACTTAAAAACGCATGGGGAACAAACCAACCTTCTTTTAAGTTATTGAATGACAGACATACAATGTACATGTGTTTACTCATTTCAATCTAACACTTATTAAATAATTCCCTATTCCTTAGTACTTTGCCCCTTTTTTCACCACCTTATTCCACACCACATATATAATTAGTTAATGGACCTTGGATATTCACAAGGTTCCTGATAAAGTTGACCACATTTCATGCAGGAGTGACTCGCTTTAAAGTTTGTTTTTGGTTTACAATACTAATTTGCATCTTCAGGGATCATGCGATAGTGTCTTCTTTTTCTTAAGTAGTGCAAAGGCAGATAACTTCACACAATGACTTCTGACTCCTGTTGGACCAGTATTGGTTGGTCAATATCCATGCAAAATTAGGTCACAGTGGCCTATATTTTCCACTTAATCTCCTTGACATATACCCCATTTCCTTTCCTTTTTCATATTTACATGTACCAGTACATTCAAGTTTATGTCCAACTTCAGATCTCAGTTACTATAGATTCACTATACATGTTCTAGTATTATATGCCTTGCACAAATTACCATCTTTGGTGGTACTGCTTCATGCAGGTCAGAATTCAGGCAAAATGAGAGTACTTTGACCCATTTTTCCTCTTGATCGTTGATCGACTTGCATGTCATATTGTACATTCAAATTTTGGTCCAACTACAATAGAATCATTGCATCATTGGTTCATTCAAAATATGCAAAAACCAGGAAAACTTTGTAAACCTTGAGATGTTTTATTTAAACACAAATTAAGCAATTTGATTTGCTCGACATCTGTTAATAATTTATCAAATATTACTTCATATTTTGTTACTTACATATATTGATATCTCCAAATTTCTCAGTGTTTGCTCTTAAGTGTACATAGCATGGTAATTTTACAATATTGTTGCTGTGAGCTCGAGGATGTTCTACTAAGGACATAATAAAGTCATAAATCTTCTTAAACAGCCTTCATTCATTTATCAAACCTTTCAACACTCATTGAGTTACCATTTATAATTAAATGCGCATTCCTAATTACTTTTTCAAACTATGTAATCTATCAGATTCGTGAAAACAATTCATATGCACTGCCTACTGACGAGTCCCATTGCATATGAGTATTTTTAATTTTCATAAAGGGGACGAAACTCACAAGGCCAAACAGACGCAAAAAGGGTAATTCATTAACAAAAATTAATTTAAATTTTCAATTAATATTAATGTATATGATGCAGTTTTTTTTTTGTCAATTGCAGATTCAGTCAATATGTTCATGTAAGACACTACAGATATACAAAATGTATACATGCAAATTTAAAAGTACAGGTTTATGTATATAATAACATTTAAAGTGACTACTACACTGCATTATATTGTTATTCAGAGTTTGGCATTACATTTGTAAGCACTCTAAAGTCAACATGGCCTTGGGAGTCTAGGCATAGACCCAACACCAATGAACCTAAATTAGCAATCAAACCCAATCTTTTGTCTCGCCTACGACGAAAGGGGTGAAAAGCGAGACATATGCGTAAAAAGTATGACGGCGAAGGCGTAAGCTTTCATGTTAAGTTTTTGTGATTAGGTCATTATCTCAGTAAGTGTAAGTGGCAAGTCAATGATATTTAGTATATTGGTTGGTCTCGAGTAGAACATGTATATGACAGTCTATGGCATTTGTCTGTGACCTCATTTTCACAGTCCAATTAACATGTCAAGTTTATGTGCTTAGTTTAGTTTCTCAGTAACAATATGTGGTAGGTTATTATATATATGGCATGTAGCTAGGTTGGTTTTGAGAAGTATATGCCAGTCTGCTGTATGGCATTTGTCTGTGATCTCAATTTTACGGTCTAATGAACATGCTTAGTTTTGGTGCTTATTTCAGTCAATGATATTTGGTATATATGTTGGTCGTATGAAGTGCATGACAGTCTGTCATATGGTTTTGTCCTAGACCTCAATTTCACGGTCCAGTGAGCATGTTTTTTTAATTAGGTCATTTTCTCAGTAAAGCTATAAGTGGTTGGTCAATGATATGTATGGTAAGTAGGATGGTCTTAGGTAGTATATGACAGTCTGTCATATGGCTTTCATACTTGACCTCAATTTCACGATCTAGTGAGCATGTTAAGATTTTGTGATCGGTTTATTTTCTCAGAGACTATAAACAGGTAAGTGGTAGGTCAATGATATTTGGTACAGTACAGAAAGAGTGGTACCATGACAAATCACTGTGATAGACACGTCCCACTGTGAGAGTGGATCTAAATAAATATTTGTTTTCCTGTTTGAGATCATTTCGTACTCTATTTTGTATTGAGAGGGGCATGTTACTCCACTGTGAACGCAGAAAAAATAATGAAGAAAAATGTATAAGTATCACTTTCAGAGTTGGACACATCTATCACAGATGTCAATGTACCACTCTTTCTGTACTGTAGGTTGGTCTTGGGCTATTCATGATAGTCCGTCATTTGACTGATGTCTGCGACCTCAATTTCGTGGTCCAGTGATCATGCTAAGTCCCCAGTACCTATTTATGTGGGTTTGTCTTATATGGAACATCCTTTACCTCATTTCCACTGTCCAGTATAAATCATGTTTGGTTTTTCAGTATCTTTGGCATTTTGGTTTAGGGCGAGACCTTACAGTCGGCTAAGTTGTGTTTGTCAGTTAATGTTATTTCACAGTTTGGAGAATTGAACATGTTGAGTTTTCTGATTGGGTCAGTTTGAGTTTTCACATCAATTTTGTGACCAGATAGGGACAGGCGAAACATCAATTTGGGTCCACACTTGTACTAATTAACAAAATTTACCTGTACCTGAGTCTTGCATAATTGAACAGTTTATCACCTGTATCCAAGGCTACAGTTTCATCGTGTACACTAAATGTAATGCATTAACAAGAAGACCATTGTAATTATTTTTGCTTTCTACTACAGCACGTTGATGTGCACTGTATACTGCACAATCATATGGATTATTATATAAGAAAAAAAATCAACAGAAAAATTGGCATTTCTGTTACTGAATATGGATACTTTTTAACGAAATCGTCGAATAACGTGATATATATCCTAGCTAAAAAGAGAATATGTATCCGCTTAGTTAGCTTTGAACAGGAGGCTAGTATTTTTGTAATTTCGATAACGAGAGGCAAAACTTGTTCAACTTGAATTTCGACAAAAAATGAAAAATAATGTAGAATTTTCTAAATATGGCATAAATTTATCAAATCTTTCACGATATTTAACTTGTATGCCATGTTCACGATCATATCACTGACTTGAATATCTATTGGTAAATTCAGTTTGAAAATTTATCCGGTTCTTGGTCAAACCCATGATTACCCAGCATCCTTTCCCTGAATCGTGTCTTCTCCGTAATTGTAAGTGATACAAATTATAATAATTAAGGTCTTTACCGTTTCCGACGGAAAGACCTTTCTGTATTTCTTCTGTTTATTATAAAGGTCTTTCCCCTTTCCAAGGGAAAGACCTTTCTGTATTTCTTCTGATTATTATTATTATTATTCTTTATCTTTTCTTCCACATTTTCAGAAAATTGGCTGGACATATCCTTATCATATTTTGGGACAATAGACTGGCTAGCCTGTCTCAAAATCTAATCGAATGTAGCGTGGGTACGAGCCAGGGGACAGAACTCGTCAGTTTATTTGGGACAATAGTCTAGACCATGTCTAGTTATTAGGATTAAGGGAACGGTCGAAAATCTTTTTTTCGCAAACTCTACAGTGGACCGTTCACGAGTTATGCCCCCGCAAAATTTCGTCACATCTTTGAATACGTTTTTCTCGAAAACGGTAAGAGATAGAAGCCTGGAACCTTTTCCATTCATCTTAGGTGATGTGTGTTACATCTAAAAATACCAAGGTCAAAGGTCATTGGTCATTTTGAACTTTGACCTCAGACCTTGTTATTGGATTAACTCGGAAACCGTTACAGATGGCTGATTAAATGTAATGGAGAAAATGTGTGTGTTGTTGAGATCTACATTTGTTACATGGGTCCGAAATGATTGGACCAACCGTTTTGGGTCTATGGACCAAAAACCGATTTTTGATGTCCGAATTTGGATTTTTTGCCTATAGCTCAAATACCATTGAAGATACAAACATAAATTCAATACAAAAAATGTTCAGCAAGACATGACCTTTAAAATTAGGTCAAGGTCAAAGGTCAAGGTGACAGCTAAAACTCGTATTTCATGCTAAAGAATCTATAAATGTACATATTTACCTTCGAATATTGGTTTTATCCATGAATCAATAATTAGAACATTATGATGCAACATCAGGGAAAGACCTATCAATTGTTCTTCGAACAATTGACATACTAGTTATTATTCTTTTTTTTCCGCCGCCAGTTTTTTTACTTTGCCTAAAACAGTTCGCGACATATCATTTTGATACTTTATACAATAAACCAATTAGCGAAAAGCTATTTCGAAATAGGGGCCACGACCGAAAACTTTTTTTATTACAGAAATATCTCCCCGACTGCCGTTTTTCTTGTCATCAGTTAAACTCAGAAACTGTAACCGATATCAAAATTCTGAACGGGGGAAAATGTTTCTTTCATCCTCAGGATGATATGTCATGCAAAAAAATTTTTTGGGGTCGCGACCCCGGTTACGCGTTTTTTACCCCTAATTTCTCAAAGTTGTCGGAATTTAATGAAATTTGGTATCCAGATAGCTTTAATGACCCTGATTACAAATCTGGGGTCAAAAACAATTTTTGTCCACCATTTTCAAAATGGCCGCCATTCGAAATTTTGTTATCGCGATATCTCGGAAACAATAAAAAATTTATGAAAACATTGTGTTGCAAAAATACTCCTCTCATAAAGATCTACATTTCTGGTTGGTCAAAAAAAAAATTTTCGTCCGCCATTTTCAAAATGGCAGCCATTCGAAATTTTGTTATCGCGATATCTCGGAAACGATAAAAAAAAATATGAAAACATTGTGTTGCAAAAAAACTCCTCTCATAAAGATCTACATTTCTGGGTGGTAAAAAAAAAATTTCGTCCGCCATTTTCAAAATGGCCGCCATTCAAAATTTTGTTATCGCGATATCTCGGAAACAATAAAAAATTTATGAAAACATTGTGTTGCAAAAATACTCCTCTCATTAAGATCTATATTTCTGGTTTGTCAAAAAAAAAAATTTCGTGCACCATTTTCAAAATGGCCGCCATTCGAAATTTTGTTATCGCTATATCTCGGAAACGATAAACAATTTATGAAAACATTGTGTTGCAAAAATACTCCTCTCTTAAAGATCTATATTTCTGGTTGGTCAAAAAAAATTTCGTCCGCCATTTTCAAAATGACCGCCATTCGAAATTTTGTTATCGCGATATCTCGGAAACAGTAAAAAATTTATGAAAACATTGTGTTGCAAAAATACTCCTCTCATTAAGATTTACATTTCTAGTTGGTCAAAAAAAAAATTCCTTCCGCCATTTTCAAAATGGCCACCATTCGAAATTTTGTTATCGCGATATTTCGGCAACAATCAAATATATGAAAACATTGTGTTGCAAAAATACTCCTCTCATGAAGATCTACATTTCTGGTCGGTCAAAAAAAAAATTTTTCGTCCGCCATTTTCAAAATTGCCGCCATTTGAAATTTTGTTATCGCGATATCTCGGAAACCATAAAAAATTTATGAAAACACTATGTTTCAAAAATACTCCCCTTGTTAACATCGTCATTTATGGTTTGCCAAACATTAGACATAACAAAACATACCATTGACGGGGAAAGATCTTGCAACTGTTCTCTGAACAATTGACTTTTTAATCTGTATCAATATTTCGTCGCTTCCGATCCAAAATGGCGATACCCATAACTGTACTACGTTCAACTTTTAACTACAAATATCTTTCTTAATAAATAGGGCACACCACTGTAATTTTGCATGAAGCATTTTCAATATAAAGTGAATCGAATTAGGTAAAGAGTAAACATTTGCAGACTTTCACTTTAAGTTATATTTCTTCATTTTCTTGAGTTAAATATGATGTTGTTATATTAAATTGAAAACAATATGCATGTTTATCAAATTACTCGTTTTTTTATATTGCGTCTCGGATCAACGAACCTGTCGAGCAGTAATTTGTCAAAGATGAAAATAACATTTGTTTACCTGTGACAGTGTATTGCATATATTTATAGCAATGAAATCGACATGCGAAATCACACTATCCGATTATTTTCACGTATTACGGAATAACTTAATACATGCAGATACATGCAGACGTATGCAGCAGTTCTTTGGATGACTACGAAGTTTTGCCACGTGTAGATTTTCAGGGCTTCGAGATTCAGTTCCATCGGAGCTTTGATTATTTTTGTAAATTCACACCCCCGTCAAAATTTTACCAAGTAACCCTCCTGGCTTTTAGTCGTATAATAAGTGTACTGATGCTTTTAGGATTCGCCAGTCAGAGTAGTGATTATTTTTAGTTTAACACCCCCTATTTTCCCTGCGTCATATTCTATTTCATCTATTCCTCTCCTATTTATACTGTCGAAATAAGACGTTCTGACGTGTCTGTCTAAATTCTAAATTCACGTTTCTCCTTTTATTCGGGCGTGATTGATTGAGATTCTACTGTAGCATTACTGTAGTATCAATGTTACAAACTGCAGCGCCCTCCTGTGCATTCATTCATGTGGAACTATTTAAATCTAGATATGTTGATTTGTAGTTTGTAGTTTGTACATTTGTAAACATGTTGATTTCTAAACTGTTAAGTTTACCGACGCGTGTGTGCGTACGTATACACTTTTCAACGAAAACAATAGACCATTTGCCAATTCAAACGGAATTCCCGAATTTGACCTCGCGTTTTACAAACTTGGACAAAGGGAAGCAACTCTAGACCGGACAAACACGGTTAGTTTCCAACGTAAACTAACCCAAATGTAAAAATTATTTTCTCTTGACATGTAAGGATTCCAAACTTCGACTTTGGTTAACTTTATCAAAATAATATGACCTTTTATGTGCCTGTTTGATTTGCTTTATATCCCAATAGATTTCATATACCAGAATGCTGATTTATAAGGGTTTCTTCGGTAAATGTGACAACCTGTCCGGTGTCACGTGACGTTGATTGAGTCAAAATTTTAAAGAACGGAACCAAAGTCGGTAATTGGCAGATCACCTATTGTTTATGAAGAAATATACAATCTATACATTAAATGAATTTTCAACCTTGTACAAACAGACACATTTTACAAAGTGCAAAGAAATGTATTTCCCAAATCAATAATTACGACATTAGCAGAACAAAAAGGATAACATTTCTCGAGATAAAAAAAATGACGAGATTGACGATTTCACGGAAACAAAAAAATACGAGCTACAATTGCAAAAATACATTTGTACAATATTAAAATATTACAGATTTAACACTTTACAAACGAGGAAAACACGGTTCACAAATCAAGAAATTACATTTAACAACTTTGAATTTTGGCGGAAATCCCCCTATAGTTTAGACTATAATTCGCACTTGGCCGATAGTGTATAAGTACAATAACGAACGGGTTGAGGTGAAACGCGAGTATGTTGGAAACACAGGGGCTAGGCTCGTTAAATGTTTAAACTATAATATAAATACAACGCTGTATTTATAGTATTATTTTAACATTTAACGAGCTTAACCCTGTGGCTCAAAACAGAAATTTTACCGTTGGATAGGCTTGTCGTCAAACGTCCACAGTAATCACTATTAAACTAGCATGAATAGTGGAGCCGAATAAAAGTATGGAATTTCTTCGCTGGCATTTAAAGGGAAAGTTCACTCAAAAAATTAAATTTGATATGTTATTCAGACATGTATTTTAAAACGTTGTTGCCATTACTGGTTGCCAGTTCTTAAGTGGTTATTCTATAATTTGAGTTTTTGTATCAAAATTCAAGCAAGCAGGGGGCTGCCATATTGACTTCTTCCGGTACCTTATATAAGGCTTCTGGTACCTTATATATTATGATTTGATTGGTCAATACTCTATATCCACATACCATATAGAAGAAATAAGCTACAATGCACGCTTTATATAAGTTACGTCGATCGAAACGTGAAATGAAGTTAGGAAAAAACAATTAATTGTCCGAATTTTGAGTTTACTTCAGTAATAAATGAAAAAAATGTTAAACTACTGTAACCTTTTTCGTAAGAATGTTAATCTCATGCATAGTAACGTTAATTTTACTCCTTTCAGAAACGAATGTACACACGTGTGGATATTTTTCACGGTTAAGAGATTGTGCATGTACACATTTTTGTTGACAAAACTCAATCCTCCAGAACATGTTACCTTGTTAATTCTAATTGTTTATTGTCATCAATTAAAACCCCAGGTAGCCCTTTGACACAGGTGAAATTTTGTTTAGGTAATCATCATGCACGCAACAGATGTATGAATAAACATGTATAAGGTAAACAAGTCAATACTTATTTATTCCACAGTTAGTCGGAATAATGCTTTTGATGCAGTTGCGACTTTCATTCACAAAAATGATGTATATCCATAACTTTCAAGACTGTGGCTTTGGCATTAAATTAGAAGGATTTTTGCTTGTCAATAAAAATCTACAAAATTTCCTTAGTATGTTCAAAACTTTTATACTACCAACGGCGGATCCAGGATTTAATGAAGGGGCGTAAATCCTGAAAATTTATATTAAAATATTCTTGCACATTTTTTTTTTTTTTTTTATTAAACATCTATAAATATTTCATTCTCAAGTACAATTCGTGATGATGTTTTAAAATTACAGATATACCGGTTCTTCCCACAACAATTTTTTGTGGTGAAAAGAGGGGCTTATGCTCCCAATGCCCCCTCTGAAATCCGCCTTTCGGCTACATAATTGGTCAAATGCGAACTACATTACAAAATGAGTGTGTTATGGGGCCAAATTTTAGGATGGACTTATATGTTTACAATAATCAACAAGGAATTATAATTATATTCTCCATGCATACAAGGACGTGTATTTCTAAATATACATCTTTGATGCATAGGTGTCCGAGAGTGTACAAATTTAGTCTATTTATTGCGGCAACATTACAACTTTGGATGTTGAACTTACAATAAATGTCTGATGATACGTTGCATTTTTTTTTTACTTTTGACCGATTCAAACCAGTGAATATGATCAAATATTCCCGACCTCCAAAAAATACTAAATGGCTAAATACACAACGACTTGTTGTATGGTTCAAGTTTGTCGCTCCCGACAAGAAATCGGTTGGACCATAGATTTATAAGACATTATAAATCTATGGTTGGTCTTTGCTTTACCTAAAAAGCTTCAATTCGCAAACAAGCATAGAGGTCTCAAGGTTTGTTCTTTTTCTGTAAGATAGTTAATTTGAAGACCTTATATATATGAAATATACTTTTAACTAGTCAGCAAGGTTTAAAAACTGAGTTTTTATTATGCTGATGTGCGTGGTCAGGATTATGCGTCTTGTGGTTTTTACGAAAAATGGAACTTCTATCAACAAGTATCCTGATGAGATATCATTTATTAAATACACGTGCTTGGCTTCGTATATTTCTTAAAGCTTGCACTTATAGACATGCACCTTTCCTCTTATTTCCAGCAACTGCTATGCACGCAATCATAACATGTATCAAAACGTGAATGGAAATGTAAAAAATCCTTCAGTCTTAGAAAAGGCGTTTTCCACAGTTAATAAGTATAAAGAAATAATAAACCAAGAAATCAGAGCTAAATAATCATCATTATGAATTCGAAAATGTTAATTTCATATAATTTCATTTCTTCCTCGTATGCCACACACGTGTTTTTTTTTCAGCACTAAATTTTGTACAGTACATTCATCGTCCCTGGTCACATGGTAACGATGTTTATTGTGGTTTGTTTATTGCCATCAAACCTTTACTTCACCTGTGCAAGGTGTGGCACACATAAGTTCCCGACTTCTGACAGAGACATAAAAAAATTTATATAACTGTCTCTGCTTCTGATAAGACTGACAAGTAGTCAAGTAACGTGATTTTTACAGAAATGGGGTCGAAAGGTCATTTTTTAAACCCGAATCAATGTATATTAAGTTTTAGCTTCAATGGACAGTAGAAGATCCAAGAAAGTAAGATAAATCCCTTGTTTAATTGAACAAAATGTGTCTGTTTGTTCCTTGCATAGTTTTTTTTCATATCCTCTTTATTCCGTATAGTTATTGGAGATGAAATATTGAATTTGATTTATAAGTGTACCCGGATAAAAAAGTCATGTTGGGAATTCTTGTAATTTTATTTTTAAGGCTCATTTGAACCCCCAAAGCTGTTACTTCATATTTCATATTACATGTATGTGTATATCTGTTATTGTGTAAGACTTTTTTGTGTAATGTGTAAGCCAACAACTCTGCGCTAGAGAGAGTGACACGTGCATATATTGAGACAACAGTGAAATATACACAGACAGAATGTTTTACGACTGTGTTACAATATACAATCACCTTCTGTAGGTAATCAGAAAAAAATAAATATATAAATATTTATTCTGTGTCATACGCGTGAAAGGACTGCGCAAGACAATAAGCCGATAAAGTCTTTGACTTACGTATAATGGACTTGGGAGAATGTAACAGTTTAAATTTATCTTTTTTGTGAGTTTAGGAATCAATTTAATGTAAATCCAACTCTACAATGTGGTAACCGTTGATTTAGAACTAGACCTTTATCAATATCTAATTCCTGGACAAAATAACAGATGTTCCCCACACAGTGCTGATATCCGATTGAAACATCGCCTTTTTCGAAAATTAACTTTAATTAACTTGAGCAAAAAGTGAGGAAAATGTATGGAAAGCCTGGAACTTTCTCCTTTCTAGACCATTCGAATGTTGCATCCAATTAAAAAAAAAACTCATTTGCTTATGTAAAATAACAAAAAAAAACCCTGATGAATGTCACATTTCGCGGAAATTACGGCCGGTAACAGTACAATAAATATTATTCTTCTTGCAGGATATATTTATTCATTTTAGCAATAGCATGGATTATTTCGTTTAGTAGATAATTCTATTGAATCCTAGATTGATTGCATAAAAATGAACAAGAGGAAGGAGAAAGGAAAACAAACAAAGGAGATATCAAGAGATAATTTTCATAATTTATGTCCTTATTAATGTGAGAACGAAAACAATAAAACGATCACCTATTCAGATGCTTAAAAATAAGCAAATTATTTCATTGATTTTAAATTATCATACAACTTTAGTGATTTTTGAAAAATAAGTAAACCTGACCAGTGCAACGAAACTGTAATTCGAAAATATAGTTTATGAATCCCGCCTGGTAAGACATTGTCAGTTTCATAATAATTGTGCGTGTCTACAACGGTAATTAGTTGTTGTAGTATTGATAGTGTCGCCACCTATGTAAACATGGCGGACCCTTAGTAGTAATTTCTTGACATTTTAAGTTCGGTTTTTGACTTTATAGATAAAGTTATAATTTTTTTGTGAAGGTATCATGGATGTTTGATATGTAAATAACAGAATATCAATTTTTGATTTTTGACTGAACTTTCCCTTTAAGGCTGAGCCTTCCTCACATTAACTTGAAATGATGAGTTCTTTAGGAACTAAAAATGGAAAAAAATACAGCTCATATTGCTTTAAACTTAATATTAGAGGGACATACGGGTGGGCGTATTTCTCCTATCTCCCGCGTCCCCTCTTCTTTCTCCCTTCCCCTTTCTCGTTTTCTCTTTCTCATTTCCTTTTCTATCTTTGTTGGCCCCTTTTCCTGTCTCTTGCCCCTCTCCTCTTTCTCCTGTTCCCTCTCTTCTTTCTCCCACCTTTCTCCCGATCTCCATTTACCTCGTTCACCATTTCCAAACCGACACTGACTTCGTTTTTTTTCTAAGTGAATACTTTTATATTGAATACCTCCCCCTTTTTTCCCACATGGTAATGTTACATTTCTCATTTATTAACAAGACAAGACAAGACAAATACTTTATTAAAGTCTCACCTTTTGATTTACATTACATATAAAATACAAGGTAATTTAAAACACTAAATACATCACAAGAGCCACTCTTAAAAGAGTTACGAGAGACTATAAAATAACAATTATTTACATCAAACATCATATGACTATTATGAATATAAAATACATTTTCTTTGAAATAAAATATCATGGCAGATTTTGGCAGTGTAAAAGTACATATCATCATTACTAAACATAAAAATTAACTTTTCATCATCAAACATATTCAAAAAATTTCCATCAATAAGATTAGCATGATTAAAAACAACATTACTTAAGCCTGCATATATTGGACATTGCAATAGCACATTTTTTTCGTCTTCAATTACATTTTTACAATGAAAACAGACTCTTTCATTAATATTTAAATTTTCATATCTTCCAGTTTCGATTCTGATTGGTGCAACACCACATCTGAATTTTGCCATTGCACTTCCATATTACCATTATTATTTAAATTTAAGTATTTTTCAACATCATATGTATTTTTAAACATTCTATAAGTACAAAGTTTACTAGTTTCATTTGACATAATTTTATCTTTCCAGTCTTGTTTATAACACTCAAAAGATATATTTTCAATATTTTTTATCATATTATTACTCAAAATATAATTAGAATTGCATACATATGCCATATCTAAGTTCTCAAACTTATTTATAACTCTAAACTGCCAGTTTTTAAACTTTCTATTACCACGGGTTTTACCCCATATAACAACCCTTTTATTGACCCTTTCATCACATATTTTTGTAAATCTTGACCAATCTTCACAAAATTCAGTTGTTCACTGAGGCAAGGATTTGTATACAAATATACAAATCCTTGACTGAGGTGATATTGATTGTACTGTACTATCAAGGTTACAAACCACAGCGCCATCTTGTGTATTCAATCATGTGGAATTATTTAAATCTAGAAATGTTGATTTGTAGTTTGTAGTTTGTACAATTGTAAACTTGATGATTTCTAAACTGTTAAGTTAACCGACGCGTTGTGTGCGTACTGATACACTTTTCAACGTAAACAATAGTTTATTAAGGAATGTATTTTACGTTTTATACATTCTACACATTAAATGGGTTTTCAACCTTGTACAGTCGGACACATTTTAAAAATTGCAAAGTTAGAATTTAACGAATCAATACTTACGGCATTAGCAGAATAAAGAAGATAACATTTCTCGAAAAAAAAAAACGAGATAAACGTTTTCGGAAACAGAAAATACCAGCTACAAGATACGAAAATACATTTGTACAATTAAAATATTACACAATAAAACTTTTTACAAATCGGGCGGGGAAGTAGTTCACAAAAATTGTCTCCCCTGTAAATTTGTTTAGCTGCCATCTCCTCAAATAAACAAGATGTGTGATGACACAGCAATGGTAAAAAAAAAATCAAAATTTCTAATATTTGCGGTATTTTTTTTACATTTCACTTAATATGTATCTTATGCTGCAATTAACAATCGTGTAACATGTATTGTACAGATATATGAGAAATATACAAATGTCGTTGATTAATTCATAAATCATTGTTTGAAAATCAACTCTATCTGATGGTCAAAACTGTGTGATAATAAAGAAAAAAATCTAGCCACCCTCAAAGGGCATGGGCGGAAACAAAATTTAGGAGTATTATTAAATATATAATTATGCATCGTATTAACCATAAGAAATTGATTTCTGAATATGGCCTTTTTCAGGATCCACTTTTTTCAAGTTTTTAAGTAGGGGGAAAATGGACTTTTCATAATATTTTTAGCTCGCGAGTGAGAAATAAATATATGGGGCAAATAAAGGGGCATGTATTACTTTAAGTATTTTCACTTCGTTAAATTTCAAGATTTTCGGACACGTATTAATTAGCATTTGAAGTGTAATATAAGGGAGGTTACTATTTGGTATTCTTTAAGAGAGATTTGTTGACAGTTTCCTATTTATACAAAGTTGATTCCCGAAAGAAACCTCTGAAGGAATGCATAAGAGATAAAAAAAAATCGATCTAGTTTGAGCTTTTATTCTGGAGAAACGCTACGAAGGGCGGACATAAAAATTTGCATACGGAGTAATAGGGGTATTGGCAATCCGTGTACAAAATTTGGTCAAAATCTAAAGATGGCCTTTTTGGGAATCCACTTTGAAAGACAGACACCAACTTGATCTTTTATGCCGATTTGTGCATCGTTTATGCATCAATATGTTCACCTGTGGTAATTTACGTTGTTTTCATATAAATTCAAAATAAAGGAATGGAAAATATTAGTATTTTTTTCATTGGAGATAACTTTTATAATTATGGTAAACAATCTAAAAGTAATATTTTTTACCTCATTTAAACGAGGGCTCAATTTCTATTGTTCTATTTCAACCACTTCCCCGCCTGAAATGAGGAAAACACGGTTCAAAAATCAAGAAAATACATTTAACAAGCTTTGAATATTGGCGGAAATCCCCTTCAATAAATATACACCTGAGTAAAACAAAGGACCCTGGATGTAAGAGTCGGATCACCCCAGCAATCTCACCCCAGTTAGAACAATGTATATTTTTACTTGTCAAGGCCAGCTTTTGAGAACTGTTCAGTTGTTTTGGACTTTGAAAATATTTACGATTTTTAAGATTTTTAAAGATAAAGATTTGAAAACGTTGAAAAATGACATTATCCATAGTGGGATTCGAACCATAATCTTGCGTTTACTAAACTTCTACCTTACCTATTATACCACGAACTCGCTGGACTTTAAGTGTTAATCAAAGCTCCGATGGATCTGAATCTCGAAGCCCTGAAATTCTACATGTGGCAAAACTTCGTAGTCATCCAAAGAACTACTGCATACGTCTGCATGTATTAAGTTAGAGCCTTTTAAGAAGTTTTCAGTCTTTAAAATCGCTGTAACTGGCCAAATTGCGCTTGATAATTATAATTTGTGCGAAAATTCGAACGTTTGTATTTTGATTACTACACTATTTTAAGAATACCCACTACAACGACTCGTTATTGATTTTTTGTAACTATGAATGGGGACATGTTTGACCTAAATAAATAATTTAAATCATAATTATAGAACACCAATCCCTGAATCTATTAAGCACTAATTGATACTCAAAACAATAAATACGTAACTGACTTTGAAAATTTATAAACGTAATGTAATAAACTCAATGTTGTTTATAGTTTCTATTTTCTATAGGGGAAAATTTATTGTTAGACTTTACATTCATTATAAGGATGGGTTTAAAGTACCTAGTAATCAATATTCAATGTATTCACAAACACAATCAATATTCAATGTATTCACAAACACAACGAACTAAATTCTTCCAACTTAACATAATTGGGAGAACACAACAGAACAGTTCACATATGAAATTTATCATAAGAAATATGTTTCTGAAGCTCGTTAATTATTATTGTGTAATTAAATAGCTCAAGTTGATAACAAGCGATATACAAGCCTCACTCATAATGAAACCTATAATTATCATTGTACAGAATATTTATTTCATGACATTTTAAGCAAGGAGGTGCAAGAGTTACTGACAGCTTAAAATTACATCAAGATGAATTTTGTAACTATGAATGGGGACATGTTTGACCTAAAAAAATAATTTAAATCATAATTATAGAACACCAATCCCTGAATCTATTAAGCACTAATTGATAGTAAAAACAATAAATACGTAACTGACTTTGAAAATTTATAAACGTAATGTAATAAACTCAATGTTATAATACTAAATTAATCGCGCTTCTGGACACGTGTACTTATGTAAACTTTAAATATAGATCGCTTCAGCTGTGTGAATACACATCTGACGTGTTTATCGTATGTTTCATTTTAAACCAATAAAAACATCTTATAAAGGTCAATGGGCGTGTTTTCCCATCAGATATAAAGACAGCCATTCATTTTCTATAAGCAACGAGTAAAAAAACGAGTAATTTGATGAACATACATATTGTGTTCAGTAAAATAAAAGTTTCAATAAAACAACACTGTATTCAACTCAAGAAAATGAAGAAATATAACTTAAATACTAAATGTATCCGATTTTGAAAGGAACTTGCGCACTATATTTTATTGGAAGCACGAAGATCATCTTTTAGAGCTGTTAATAGGCTTGAAGCCTCATGTGGGGCACGTGATTTTTTCTTGCCATATCAATATCTCTCCAGCCATTTCATGGCTTCGAGATAAAAATCGTATATAAAGAATCGTTGTGGGGCACAATAAGGATATATATTATTCTCTTATGATGTGGCAGCAATATCTATTTCTTACACGATTAGATAATTTTTCGTATCACTTAGTGATAACTTTTTTGCTATCATTTCATTGGCCTTTCATATGATTAGATAACTTTTCAGCCGTATTTTCATTAGTTGTTCTAGAGGTCACACGTCGGGTCAAAATCACGTCATGGAAATTCTTTTGTCATTTTAGTTCCGTGCTCATTTCATTTTGTCGTCTGCATCATTTTTTAATTTCATTGAAAAGAAGATGAATACAAAAAATGAGCTCCGTGTGTACTCACATCCCAAAACAGTTGAACATGTTTTTGCCACTTGAAATATATCATTTCGTTTCCTTCCTGTGTTGATGTAATGTGTATTGAGATCATTGACGCGTGGAAATTGACATCGGAATTAGTAACAACAGCTACAGAGAAATCCTGCATTTTAGAATTCGTAATATTTTCACTCAACTGACAAGCAGAAAATAATTTTATTAAATATGTTTAAAACTGTAATTACAATTCAACCGAGCTTCCTGAAAAGATACCAGCATGGAACCTTGTACTTGCCATTGCTATTGATTGTTGTGTACATGTGCTTAAAATGCAACATAGGTCTTACATCTACAACACTTAATGTTGTTTATAGTTTCTATTTTCTATAGGGGAAAATTTATTGTTAGACTTTACATTCATTATAAGGATGGGTTTAAAGTACCTAGTAATCAATATTCAATGTATTCACAAACACAATCAATATTCAATGTATTCACAAACACAACGAACTAAATTCTTCCAACTTAACATAATTGGGAGAACACAACAGAACAGTTCACATATGAAATANGAAATATGTTTCTGAAGCTCGTTAATTATTATTGTGTAATTAAATAGCTCAAGTTGATAACAAGCGATATACAAGCCTCACTCATAATGAAACCTATAATTATCATTGTACAGAATATTTATTTCATGACATTTTAAGCAAGGAGGTGCAAGAGTTACTGACAGCTTAAAATTACATCAAGATGAATCAAAAGAAAGAAATCCCATCAAAATCCGATTAAACATAAAGATTTAACATATTTTCAAAAATTGCAATTTCAGCCTTTTGGACCCGTATAGTTTGGAAACGGTAAATGTTGTCACAATCCAACTAGAGGCTCAGACACTGAGCCTGTATCGCTCACCTGACAAAATGCTGAACAGTTAAGTTTGGTTGAATTTGCTTCAGCGGTTTCAGAGGAGAAGAGGAAAATGTAAATTTTCCCATGGGGTCCAATGTTAAACCTTAGATCCACGCTGGACGCCATGTTTTTTATTGGATGGAAACGAAATGAGCAATCTTTGTAAAGGACCTTCCATACATCATTCCTGTAAAGTTTGGTTGAATTTGCTCCAGTGGTTTCAGAGGAGAAGATGAATATGTGAAAAGATAAACGGACGGACGGACGACGGACGCCAAGTGATGGCAATAGCTCACACTGACCCTTCGGGTCGACTTAAATCTGTATTTGAAGATCATGAAGCCAGGAAGTGCTTCTCTACATTAAATGACAAATGCTGTTGTACCTGCAGACAAAACTTCTAATAACATCCTTTCTGCATGCAAAACACTTTATTACAACTGCCTCGGCAGAGAACTAGACATTGACCACAATGCACCTGGTAGTGCTATTTGCAAAAGTTTCATTTGGCAAAGATGAAATCCTTTCCAATTACAGGTCATTCATGTCCTCCTTGAATATCCATACTAAAAATAAGAATCAAGACCTGCCATACCTATATTAGGTATAAAAAATTACACAAAAATCCATATAAGGAAAGATACATCGCAGGATCTTCATCTTGCTCAACTACTGAATTGTGTATTGAACTAAGATTTTGTCAGCAGTCAAAGACAGGCATCAAGCATACTGTGAAACTATTCATGCCCGAAGTGACATAAATCTCATGTGGATAGTTAAAAAATCGAAGGATTTATTGGAAAATCATAAATCCCGTTCATTTTCACAAATACATTCTCTATAAACATTTCATTTTTCCACACTTTATACCACGCTTCCTCGTGATAAACTAAAATCACGACTCAAAGGTGTCATTCAAATAGCCTTTGCCGATTAAAAAATATGTTGTATTAGGCCACACCAAATTAATTAGTAGTTCTTCGAGATTTTGGCCAAAAAAATTGGAGCGAGCGAGCGAATTTTTTTTTTTTAATTTTAAATTTTTCGCCTCAAATATTCTTGAATTTAAGAGCGAGCGAAATATTTTTTTTTAATTTTTTCTTGTCCGGTGTTTCAATAATGTTTCAAATATGCGTATTTGAACCTGCATAACAGCTTACATTCAACCTCCAGACTTAAAAGGGCATTTGTGATAAATCAACAACAACTTTTTCACATTCTGACCTTCAGTTACATGATATCTATAGCCACAACTACATGTATATGTTGTTCAGCACTACACTTTTCAGTATGCCTAGTCTACCAAAGAATTGTGTAAATTTCATGTAAATAATCACTAGAGATCATTTAAGATGTACTTAACTAGAAACTTGTGCAAAAAAGACAAGCAGATTCAAAAATGATAATAGCTTGCAGAGTTGGTCAATATCTGGCAGTGATTATCTTAAACAGGTGCTAGAACTTGATAATTCTTATGATGTCTTAGAAATATTCCACTATTTATGTTTTAAAAACCTAAATGTTTAACCTCCATACAAAGAACAACAATGATTAAGATGCATGCAAGAAAGTTTTGTCTTATGTAGTAAGTAAAATTATTTAGGTAAATTTAAAAAGCTTTTTTTGTCAGTAGTATATACTGACATGACTGATGTCATCATGAGTATGCAATTTTAAAATTAGATTCATGGCTTGTTCTAGTGAATACGACTCATCCCAAATTCATATTGATACTGTTTCACTTATTGAACAGACAAGAAGAGTTAACCAGTTAAGTTCATCTTACTAGGCTTTCCCACATTTGGCTGTTTGTTTGTTCATTGTTTTAAAACTCTGTAATAATCTTTACATCAGATTGTAAAATTAACACTGAATTCTGTACACTATGAAAAAGAAAGGAAATGGGTTAAATGTCAAGGAGACAACATCCCATATCCAGGTTAAAACGACCCAAAACAAAGCATCTAGGGGTCACCGTACGGTCTTCAACACAGTGAGGAACCTCACACCACTAGTCCTACAACAACTTTTGTCTGTTGTGTTTATCAATGTCCAAATATTAAAGGTTGCACAACAAACGAATGCTTGTGTTTAGGAATAATCTGTACACACTGATATTTATTTACGCAAGTCATACACAAAAAAATTGTAATACAATGTAGGTGCAAAACACGAAATTAAACGAATGTTGAAAACAATGGAAATGTCAAAACGTAACCAAGCCGTTACAAGATTTTAAATACCACTCAAGTATTTGCGGAGAGAATTAGACAGGACGGCTTGAATAATTCAAGTTTGACGCCTCACGACTATTCATAAAAGGCAGTTGACTGTTTTTACTTCGTTCCCACATCATTTTCTTGCGGCCATGTCATCTGAATCAGAATAACGCTTAAATACAATGCATTTTCCCTTATATCAAGCGCATAAATGACACAGATTCGATTTTTATAATTTCCGAATCAAATTCGTGAAAACTTTTTGTTGATTTCAACGTGCGGGATTTTTATTTTTATTTTTTTATTTTGATTTTGGAAAATTAGGTGCGGGAAAATAATTTTTATTTTTAAATTTTGATTTTGCTAATTTAGGAGCGGGATTTCCAAAGAACTACTAATTAATTTGGTGTGGCCTTAGGTTATAAATCCACATTGTTTTCAGAACCAATTTAAAAGGAAAAGTACGCTACAATGAAAAACAGCTTTGCAGTATGCTTGATTTTCTTAATTGAATATATTTGTCACATTTGGAGGTGCTATTTATCAACAGCCAGTTGATATACAAATGGGAACTAATTGTACACCTCTACTCGCAGACTTGTTTTTTTATATTCTTACGAGACTGAATTTCTTCATGGACTCGTAAAAGATCATAAAATAAAAGATGCTTGATCCTTTAATCTCACTTAATGATATATTGATGATGTTCTTTCCATCAAAAATGCATCTTTTGCTAAATGAATCCCATGAAGTGGAGGTAAAGGAAACGACAGAAACCACATCTCGAATTTGACGAATATGGTCATTTCAGTACTAAAATTTACGACAAAAAAGATGATTTAACTAAGCTTCTGCTTACGGAGTTGATGCGTTACCCGAGAGGTAGCACAAATTCTACATTTCTCATTAGACATAGTTATCTCCATGACCGCCTTATTAATATAGGCTTCAAAAAATTCATTAAGAGTTGTTTAATAGATATCGGTCTCTCGTGGAAAAATTTGAAGTTTATGTAAGAACTCTGATTCAAGATTCTTTTTTCACTTAGTACTGGGATGATGATTTCTTTTAACTGTCTACGACCTTTCAATAGCATTTGCTTTTGAGTTGATACCAGACACTACTGCAATTGAAGGGGAGGTATGGCATACCATAAAACCGGTTTAACCAACAATTTATTTTGAAATGCCTGCACCAAGTCAGGACCATTGCGGTTGACAATTTTCCAGTGATTTCCACCTTATTTGTCTTTTGTCTCATGGACTTCGTCTCTTGACAACTCTGTTCGGTAATTTGTTTATTACTCCCATTTTCTAAATGTTGGCAAAGGTTGGAAGTTATTGGGTTTCTCTGTTGCATGAAATAAAACGACTTGAAATATATATTGGAACCTTTTTTGTAGAAAATTGTAAGCGTATTCTCTTATCCATTGGAAACTCGAAAGCTACACGGAAAATTAACAACTTTAAACATGTCCTTCATAAATCTAACAGCTTTTAGTCTGCTTTTGTTTGTCAAATAAACAGGAAGTACATAATGTCACTTGTTAACGTTTTCAGTTTTTTCGGTCTTTCGTCTTCTGGTGTTCTTGCTTTTGATTTGTCTCTGGACTTTGATTTGTGTAATCTTGTTCTTTGTTCCTTCGATATTCTACTAACGTTGATTCGTATTGTCTCAGTTTGATGAATTTACGATGTTTTAACCAATAATCAAGTGTCATGAATCAGTAAACTTGTCCTCAAACTTTCCGTCAAAACTTGATTTTACCAAGTTTTCTTTTAAAAAAATTCGTAAAGGTTCCTCAGAACCATGTGTCTCGCCTGCTCAGTTAGGTATCATTATAATCAGGACAATACTAGCGTTTATATACTTTCTGTATTCCAAAAAATAACTGGTTTTTAAGAGTTTCAGGAATTTACCAAAATTGGAATCAAATATTTTTGCAATTTAGGCATTGAAAATGACTGTTTTCACCAAAATGAATTTAAAATGGTGTGGTTGCTAGGCAAAATTCCAAAAAATAACAGATCTTGAAGAGTTTCAGGAAATTTACCAAAATTGGAATCAAATATTTTTGCAATTCCATTATTGAAAATTATTGTTTTCATCAATATATTTTTAAAAAAAGTATGGTTGCTAGGTAGAATTCCAAAAATTAATAGGTCTAAGATCGAGTTCCAGGAAATTTACCAAAACTTTTTGCAATTTTAGTCATTAAATGTTTATTTATTTCAAATTCACTCAAAAACCATGGTTGCCAAGAAGAATTTCAAAAAATTGCATGTCTTGGACAGTTTCAGGAAATTTACCGATGTTGGAATAAAATATTTTTGCAATTCCATTATTGAAAATTACTGTTTTCATCAATATATTTTTAAAAGGGTATGGTTGCAAGGTAGAATTCCAAAAATTAATTGGTCTTAGAGAGTTCCAGGAAATTTACCAAATATTGGAATAACAAATTTTTGCA
>MJUU01009437.1:0-12988 GCA_002080025.1 Modiolus philippinarum
ATTGGTTGTAGGATTAATTAATTTTATCAATGAAAGCATGTCTACTAATTAAATAAAAATGAAATCTCTGATATTGGACTCGATACACGTATGACCTTTATCACCCCTATTAAGCTGGATAATGTTTTGGTTAAGATAATGTTCAAATATCAAAAACCGTACTTAAACATTATCTTGAACCGGGACAAAACGTTATTCAATGTAATTTAAAAATACTAGATTTCTTTACATTTTTCTCAACCGAGCTAAACATTATCCAACCGGACTAAACCAATTATACGCGAACTCTCCTTACCTAAACTGTTCGTCGAGAACTCAGCTTTATCTATAGGGGTGTTTATGACCTTCGAAACATGAAATGAAATCAAACGAATTGTGATTTCATTGAAATGGTAAAAGGGATAAAGTGTGATAACAAACTTTAACTTACTATGAGCATAGCTCATTGTTGAAGGCCTCATGGTGACTTCAAGATGAAGAACAGCAATAAAAGCTTTGTTCCATTGCTTGGTTTTACAATGTTTGTAGAGCCTTTGTCTCCTTTTATTAGGCCATTGCACTTTCCGTGCACCCCCACTTCCCATCTAGACCGATTTTTTCAGGCCTCCTATATCCCTTCTTCAAAATAAAACATGTTAACACGAACATAACCTGCACGCTTAGACAGTATAGGGCCACTTTTATAGTTCACCACGAAAATTTCCTACATTTTTCATTTTAACCTTAGTTTCATCTTTTAAGCTCCATAATTATTTAATGCTAAGCAATATGTACTGAAATTTGGTACCAAATTAAAGCTAATTTAATATCCTTTACAGTAAACTCAAGTTTGGGCACTTTACGCCATTTTTATGATCTCTGGATACAAAAAATGTACCCCTCCCCCTGCAAAAAAATAGCGAAAATGAAAATTTTAGGCTGTGTTACAACCACTTTTGTAATCCAACCACTTTTGTAATCCCTTGATTACAAATGTGGTTTTGGGTTACAAAGGTGGTTGGACTAAATGTCTTATCAACCACTTTTGTAACCCCTCTAACCACTTTTGTAATCCATCCATCTTAAGATTTTTTTTCAAGATAATTTGGATTCAAAAGTACAGGTTTTACTGTAAAATGTCACTTTAAGTAACGATCGACATTTTTTTGATGAAACTCTTTCAGTTGGATAAGGGATTACAAAAGTGGTTGAGATTACTAAAGTGGTTGACTGAGATTTTTTATGAACCACTTTTGTAATCTCTAACCAATTTTGTAATCCTACGATTTCAAATGTGGTAAGTATTTTTGAAATCCAGAACCACTGTCACTTCACAAGAAAAGATCAACACTTTTTTATGAAACTCTTTGGGTTGAATGAGGGATTACAAAAGTGGTCGAGATTACAAAAGTGATTGACTAAGAATTTCTGTCAACCACTTTTGGAATCCTACGATTCAGATGTGGTTTAGTATTTTTGAAATCCAAAACCACTGTCATTTTAAGTAAAGATTAACATTTTCTTTATGGAACTCTTTGAGTTGAATGAGGGATTACAAAAGTGGTTGAGATTACAAAAGTGGTTGACTAAGATTTTTTATTAACCACTTTTGTAATCCTACGATTTCAGATGTTGTTTAGTATTTTGAAATCCAGAACAACTGTTAGTTGAAGTAAAGATCAACATCTTTTTGATGAAACTCTTTGATTTGAATAAGGGATTACAAAAGTGGTTGACTAAGATTTTTTTATCAACAACTTTTGTAATTTTTAACCACTTTTGTTAGTCCACGATTTCAAATGTGGTTTAGTATTCCACTGTCACTTTAAGTAAAGATCAACACTTTTTTATTTAACCATTTGTGTTGAATGATGGATTACAAAAATGGTTGAGATTAAAAGTGGTTGACTAAAATTTTTTATCAACCACTTTTGTAATCCTTAACCACTTTTGTAATCCCACGATTTCAAATGTGATTTAGAATTTTTGAAATCTAGAACCAAAGTCACTTTAGGTTAAATCAACATATTTATCCCCGCACTTTCGAAGAAAGTTCGGGGATAATGTTATACCCTCCGTCTGTCCGTCCGTCCGTCACACTTTTCTTGTGACTCAAACTCCTCCTACATTTTTAGATTTAGGTATTTAATTTTGTTGTAGAATTGTTGTATATAGTCTGTAGATGCGCAATAAGCTTTCGGATTTTCGATATTGGTCTTGGTGCAAACAAGAGGTCCCGTGATGTCAATTTTTACACATGTGACATGTGACACAAACTCCTCCTACATTTATGAATTTAGGGATGCCTTAAAATATTGATCTTTACTTGAAGTGACAATGGTTCTGAATTTCAAAAATACTAAAATACATTTGAAATCATGGGATTACAAAAATGGTTAAGGATTACAAAAGTGGTTGATGAAATATCTTAGTCAACCACTTTTGAAATCCCTCATTCAACACAAAGAATTTCATAAAGAATGTTGATCTTTACTTTAAGTGACAGTGGTTCTGGATTTCAAAAATACTGTACCACAATTGAAATCTTGGGATTACAAACGTGGTTGAGAAAAAATCTTAGTCAACCACTTTTGTAATCTCAACAACTTTTGTAATCTCTTATTCAACTCAAAGAGTTTTATAAAAAAAATGATGACCTTTACTTAAAGTTACAGTGGTTCTGGATTTCACAAATACTAAACCTCATCTGAAATCGTAGGATTACAAAAGTGGTAAGGGATTGCAAAAGCGGTTAGGGATTGCAAAAGCGGTTGGTAAAAAAATATCAGTCTACCACTTTTGTAATCATAACCACTTTTGTAATCCCTTATAAAACTCAAAGAGTTTCATAAAAAAATGTTGATTTTTACTTATTATAAAGTAACAGTGGTTCTGGATTTCAAAAATACTAAACCACATTTGAAATCGTGGGATTACAAAATGGGTTGATGAAAAATCTTAGTCAACCATTTTTGAAATCTCAACCACTTTTAATACATCATTCAACTCAAAGAGATTTATATAAAAAAAAACTGTTGATCTTTACTTCAACTGACAGTGTTTCTTGATTTCAAAATACTAAAAACAACATCTGAAATCGTAGGATTATAAAAGTGGTTAGGGATTACAAACGTGGTTGATAAAAAAATCTTAGTCAACCACTTTTGTAATCCCTTATTCAACTCAAAGAGTTTCATAAAAAAAAAATGTTGATGTTTACTTAAAGTGACAGTGGCTCTGGATTTCAAAAATACTGAACCACATTTGAAATCGTGGGATTACAAAAGTCGTTGATAAAAAATCTTAGTTAACCACTTTTTTTCCCTCATTCAGCTCACAGGGTGTTATTTAAAAAAATGTTGATCTTTACTTCAACTAACAGTGGTTCTGGATTTCATAATACTAATCAACATCTGAAATCGTAGGATTACAAAAGTGGTTAGGGATTACAAAAGTGGTTGATAAAAAATCTTAGTCAACCACTTTTGTAATCTCAACCACTTTTGTAATCCCTTATTCAACTCAAAGAGTTCCATAAAGAAAATGTTAATCTCTACTTAAAATGACAGTGGTTCTGGATTTCAAAAATACTAAACCACATCTGAATCGTAGGATTACAAAAGTGGTTGACAGAAATTCTTAGTCAATCACTTTTGTAATCTCGACCACTTTTGTAATCCCTCATTCAACCCAAAGAGTTTCATAAAAGGTGTTGATCTTTTCTTGTGAAGTGACAGTGGTTCTGGATTTCAAAAATACTTACCACATTTGAAATCGTAGGATTACAAAATTGGTTAGAGATTACAAAAGTGGTTCATAAAAAATCTCAGTCAACCACTTTTGTAATCTCAACCACTTTTGTAATCCCTTATTCAACTCAAAGAGTTTCATCAAAAAGATGTTGATCTTTACTTAAAGTGACAGTGGTTCTGGATTTCAAAAATACTGAACCACATTTGAAATCGTGGGATTACAAAAGTCGTTGATAAAATATCTTAGTCAACCACTTTTTAATCCCTTATTCAGCTCACAGAGTGTGATTTAAAAAAATGTTGATCTTTACTTCAATTGACAGTGGTTCTGGATTTCAAAATACTTAACATCTGAAATCGTAGGATTACAAAAGTGGTTAGGGATTACAAAAGTGATTGATAAAAAATCTCAGTGAACCACTTTTGTAATCTCAACCACTTTTGTAATTCAACTCTAGGAGTTTCATCAAAAAATGTCGATCTTTACTTAAAGTGATATTTTACAGTAAAACCTGTACTTTTGAATCCAAATTATGTTGAAAAAAATCTTAAGATAGATGGATTACTAAAGTTGTCAGGGATTACAAAAGTGGTTGATAAGACATTTAGTCCAACCACCTTTGTAACCCAAAACCACATTTGTAATCAAGGGATTACAAAAGTGGTTGTAACAGGCTGTCAATTCCTTTCGGAAAACAACCCTCGTCATTTGATCTAGTTTTTATGCCTAACTTATCAGTTGTGATACAATGTTGGAAAATAAAACCATTAAAGTCCATAAAATTTTGATTTTCGGTATTAATTTTTTGAAAAATGGGAATTTCCGGAATTTTAGATTTTTTCACAATTTCGACTTTCTGACTTTATGGTCGTAAATATCTGAATATATATTTAATAATTGCCGATGTAATAATGATTTATGATATATTTGCAACAAATCGTGTGCAAACATTTTACTTTCAGACGTATTGTAGGTTCAGAAATGTCAAAATTAGCACCCCTCCCCTTAAAAATCAAGGGAAAATATGAAATATTCAGGCTCTAAATGATTAAAGAATAATGTTTTATTGGAATTGTAGTGTGTATTTCAATAAAGCTGACATGCAGAAGATCATTTAAGTAGATTTAAACTTTTTAAGAGGTCTCTTTTTGACTCTTCTGCTCGAAATTGTATCCAAAATGGGAATTTTCCGTTTTTCAGAATTTCTGCTGTTTCGACTTTGAGATGCAAATGCTTCATGAAACTGATATATAACTTGAAAATGTTGATTAGATATCCTTTTATTATATCTAAGCCACAAGAAAATATGTTTTTAAACATTTTAGAATAACTTCAGTCTCATAAATGCCAAACATATAACCCCTTACCACAAATATTCAAGATAATTTATTTCATTTTATTCAGCTTAAAAAGCTTAAACATTGTATAAAGGTCCAATAACATATCATTTCAAACACCAAAATACACAGAGATTCCCATATATCACAAATAAGATCATGTGTGTGGTTTATGGGCAGTTATACAACAATTCAACTTTGAATTTTGTAAAATTCGGAAATGCTGAATAATCCCATTTTTCACGAAAATCACCCAAAAGATACAATTTCACCCATATTTTGGCGTTAAAATTGCATGTTGCGATATATAAAATGCATTTTTAAAAGAAAGTAAAGCATTAGAATGTTTTGTTCATATAAATGTACAGACATAATATTCTGGGGATTTTTAAGCATCATTTTCTTGGGGTAGGGGTAAAATTTTCGGTATTTAGAGTCACATTGAACACTCCTTGTTCTTCTAAATATTGTTTTTAGATAGCTTATATATCGGTTAGAACAATGAATTTTCATATCTGCATATAAATCCTCCAGATATGGCATATATAACTATTTAAAGTGAATTTTGGACAAATCTGAAATGCTGAAAATTCCCATTTTTCATCAATTCTGTACAAACTGACAAGTGGGACTTAAAATGACAAATCTTGATAGAAATTATGCAACATTGTTATATGCAATGCAGATTTTGTGTGTTTTGGTTATTTTTATGCGAATATAGTAAGTTTTTTTGGTATTTAGAGTCACATTAAACACTCGTTGTTTTTCTAAAAAGTGTTTTAAGACAACCAATGTATCGCTTAGAACAATTAAATGGTATATTTGCAGATGAATCCTCCAGATTTGACATATATTACGATTTAACAATGAACTTTGGAGAAATCTGAAATGTTGAAAATTCCCATTTTTCATCAGTTTTGGCCAAATATTGAGTTTAAGTCAACAAATGGCTGTTAAAATACCAAATCATGATGTAATTTATGCAACATTGTCATAAATAACACACACTTTGCGTGTTCTGGTTATTTTTATGCGAACATAGACAAAAAATTGACAATTTTAGGGAAAATTTGATGGGGTAGGGGTAAGATTCTTTGTATTCACAGTCACATTAAACACCCCTTGATATTCTAAACACTGTCTTAAGACAACTCATGTATAGCTAAGAACAATTATTTGGCATATCTGCAGATATATCATCTAGATTTGCCATATATTACGGGTTAACAGTGAACTTTGCCCAAATCTGAAATGTTGAAAAATCCCGTTTTTCATCAATTTCGGGCACATTGTTAAGTTTAAGTCAACAAATGGCTGTTAAATTACCAAATCGTGGTGTAATTCATGCATTATTGTCATATTCAACACACATTTTGCGTGTTTGAGTTAATTTGTTGATTTTGAGCGTCCGTCTGTCCGTCCGTCTGTCATCATTGAGCGTCCGTCTGTCCGTCCGTCTGTCATCATTGGGTGAACATCATTTGTCCGGATAACTTCTACTACAGTTTTTAAGATAGGAAGTTTTCATTTTGAAGGTTTATTGTGCATATATTTTTTAAAGATGTGCATGCTAATTGGATTTTGATCATATTTGACAAAAATACACATTGATCAACTTTGTCATTTTTATGCAAAACATTGCTTATAGGTTACATCATTTGTCTGGATAACTCCTCCTACAGTTTTTAAGATAAGAAGTTTTTATTTGGCAGGTTTATTGTGGTGCATATATCAAAAATGTGCATGCTACTTGGATTTTGATTTTTGCTCATTTTTGACAAAATGCACATTTATGAACGTTGTCATTTTTATGCATAACATTGCTTATACCCGGTAGGGTACATCATTTGTCTGGAAAACTCCTCCTAGAGTTTTTAAGATAAGAAGTTTTTATTTTGCAGGTTTATTGTGCATCTATCAAAAAAATGTGCATGATACTTGGATTTTGATTTTTGATCATTTTTGACAAAAATACACATTGATGAACTTCATTTTTATGCATAACATTGCTTATAGAGTATATCATTTGTCGGGATAACTCCTGCTACAGTTTTTAAGGTGGGAGGTTTTTGTTTTGCAGGATGATTGTGCATATATTAAAGATGTGCATGCTACTTGGATTTTGATTTTTGATTATTTGGACAAAACTACACCCTGATGACCTTTGTCATTTTTATGTATAACATTGCTTATAGTGTACATTTAGAGTACAATAATGCAGGATTTACTGATATGAGGGGGCGCGGGGTTTGTGAGCATGCTGACTAAGGTTCTTCAATTCTCCGTGTAAAACTGATCTTATTGTTAAGCCAATATACAATTATCAGAATTATCAGAAATACGCGGATAAATATACTGGACAGTGAAGGAAATATAGATTACACCACAGGATCCCGTTCATTACCATATTTTATCCACTAGAGATAGTTAAATTTTAAAATTTTAATTGCGAGGCTTGCCGAGCATTTTAAAAATTTTTAAACTTAACTATCGAGATTGGATAAAATATGGTAATAAACGGGATAAAGTGGTGTAATCTTTTTCTCTAATGATTAATAATAAACACCGAGAATTGTATTCCGAATAGATTTGGTGGGAAATAGCACGGAGCTTTATTCAACATACGTTGAATAAAGAAAATTTATCTAACGGGTCAAAACCGGTTTAAACTTGACATTTCATTAGAGAAACATACTTTCCGCGTCAGTCTGATCATTGTGTATTGGTTAAACATTAGGATCAGTATTACACAGAGAATTACATCCGAGTTTAGCTGAAATTTTTAGAATTTGTAAGGGAATGTATTAGAAATTAATGTCCGATCTAATGATCAAGTTTGGTTCAACTCCGAATTACGAAGGGAAATAAGAAAGCGTGATAGACTTCACAAACAAGCCCGTCTTTCAAAAAGTGCCGCAGACCTAAACAAATATAAAAAACAGAGAAATCATGTAAATAATATTAAAAAGTTTACTTAAGAGCAGTTCTATTTGAATATTAACAATTTATTAGACGACTTTTCCAATTCTTCAAAATCATATTGGTCTCTTATAAAAAAGCTTGTCAAGTCAAATGGGTCGAATACAATACAAGTATCACCCAACTTAAGAACGGAAATGGAGATTTAGTTATTGACGACTATAACAAAGCATGTCTTCTAAATGGCTATTTCTGTTCTATATCTAATTTAGATAGCAGTAATGCTAAAATTCCAAGATTCCCACCAAGAACAGAAAATTCAATAGACATTTTTCATATTGCACCGTGTCAAGTTCGTGATATTTTACAAATGTTGAAACTGGGTAAAGCTTCAGGCCTTGATGAAATTAGTCATCATATGTTGAAAAACACAAGCGATACTGTATGTATGCCACTATCAATCTTATTCAATATCTCCTTGAAAAAATCTGAATTTCCATCTCAATGGAAAATAGCATCAGTGATGCCCATTTTCAAAAAAGGCGATAAATCGAACATCTCAAACTACAGACCCATCTCGCTTTTGTCAACTGTTGGTAAAGTTTTCGAAAGAATCGTTTTTAAAGAAGTTTTTGATTTTCTACATTCAAACAAATTATTATACAAATACCAGTCAGGCTTCATTCCTGGCCATTCTACTGTTCACCAGCTAATAGAAATTTATTATAGAATATGTATGTCCATGGATGATCAGTGTTACACTTCTCTTGTACTATGTGATATTTCAAAAGCTTTTGATAGAGTCTGGCATGCAGGTCTCTTAATTAAATTAAAAGCTTATGCCATAAGTGGAAAACTTTATAAATGGTTTGAAAGTTATATTTCAAATAGAAAACAAAGTGTATTTATTAATAATTGTCATTCTCCCCTAGAGAGTATAAGCGCTGGTGTTCCCCAAGGGTCAGTTTTTGGTCCATTGCTTTTCCTATTATATGTAAATGACATAGCTGATAATCTTATAAGTTTAGCAAGACTTTTTGCTGATGACACCTCGCTTTCATATGCCAGTCGCAGTCCATATACTATAGAAGATGTTATGAACAACGATTTGGAAACAATTTCTGATTGGTCTGAAAGATGGTTGGTAAATTTTAATCCTCAAAAGACAAAAGCAATGATTTTCTCAAATAACCCATTTCCTAATGATATTGAAATCAAATTCAAAGATGAATTGGTCGAAATTGTCCCTTGTCAAAAACATCTAGGCATAACGTTTGATTGTAATGGAAAATTCCACACCCACAATGGAAACACAATAGAATCAGTAAGCAAAAAACTAAACATGTTTAAAAAGCTTAAATTTACTCTTAATAGGAATTATCTCTCACGTATTTATTTAACCTTTATCCGACCCTCACTGGAATATGCGTGTGAATTATGGTCTGGCTGTTGTCAACAAGACTCTGATAAATTGGACAAATTGCAATTAGAAGCTGGACGTATTGTTACAGGTCTGCCCTTCTATGGAAGTAGTGAATCTATTTATTACGAAACAGGGTGGGAACAACTAATTGATAGAAGAAGATCAAGGTGTCTTAACTTATTTTATCAAATTCATAATAAACATGCCCCTGATAACCTTTGTGAACTAATGCCCCCTTTAGTGGGTGAAAACTCCAACTACAATTTACGCAATAATAGTAATTATGTTATGCCTTTCTGTAGATTAGAAATTACACAACGATCTTATTTCCCTTCTACAACAAAAGTCTGGAATAGTCTTCCTGTGAATACTAGAAACTGTAAAAATATCAATATATTTAAACAGCGAATAAAGATACACACAAACAGACCACCCCCGTGTATTACTTTTGGTGTTCGGAAAATGAATATCATACATACTAAATTAAGGCATATGTGTAGTTCTCTTAATGCTGATCTGTATCGTGTAAATATAAAGTCAAGTCCAGCATGTTTATGTGGCCATCCTTTTGAAGATGCCATCCACTTTTTTATGGAATGTCCATTTTATGAACAACGTCGTGTTGATTTATTTAATAGGTTACATATATATCCTATAACTATCGAATTGCTGTTGGCTGGTGACACAAATCTTACTGATTTACAAAACACTGAAATATTTAGAAGTGTACATTCTTTTATTGCAGGTAGTCATCGATTTAGTAATGCGCTCAGTTAACCATTTCTTGTGTGTTAATGATAACACCCACTCCAGTCCCCCAACTTGTATTTATGTTCTGTAAAGTTTTTGTTCCATCTTAAAAGAGATAATATACTCCTTTTATATATCTATTCATTGTAAGTCGTCATTTTGATTGTAAAGTATTTTGTTTATATATATTTGTAAAGGAGAGGACGTATCTAATGTTGAGATAACTTGTGTCCAATCCCTTTTGCATTTGTTTTTGCAAATAAAATATGTTTAATGTTAAATATTTAGCTGACCCGGTGTTGTTGACAGGATGTATCACTGAAGTAGGTGGCTCTATTCTTCGATCTAAATTGTATATGAAAAGACATTGTTGGATACAACAGCTATCCCCGCACTACCTGTAGTTGATATACACCCTGGGCATAATTTGTCTCATTATTTTTTATATCAAACTATTGATAGTCCTTATTTTTATTTAAAGAACTCTAGGATATGTGGTTGTTAGGAAGAATTCAAAAAAAAAAAATAACTGTTTTTTGAAACTTTCAGGAAATTTACAAAACTTGGAATCAAATATTTTTTAAATCCAATTGATGAAAGCGTTTGCCTAAACTAAACAAACAATTTAAGCATGGTTGCTAGGTAGAATTCCAATTGAGACTTTCAGGAAATTTACCCAAATCTGAATCAAATATTTTTTAAATGTAATTAATGAAAATGTTTGTCCTAAAAAAAGGAAACAAACAATTTAAGTACGGTTGCTAGGTAGAATTCTAAAAATAAGTGACCTTAAAGACTTTCAGGAAATTTACCAAAATTGGAACCACCTTTCAGAATCCTTAGTTTTCAGAAGGCTTATTGCAAATCTACAGACTATATTCAACAATTCTGCCTAAAGATTAAATCCAAAAATAAAAAAAAGGAGGAGTTTGCGTCACATGCCACATGTGTCAAAATCCACATATTTGGGACTTTGTCAAAATTGACATCTTGGGCCTCTTGTTTGCACCAAGATAAAGATAAAAAAACGTAAGCTTATTGCGCATCTTTAGACTATATGCAACAACTCTACATTAAAATTAAATCCTCAAACCCAAAACTGTAGGAGGAGTTCGCTTCATATGCAACATGTGTCAAAATCAACATCTTGGGGTCTCTTGTTTGCATTAACACCAATATCAAAAATCCGAAAGCTAATTGCTCATCTGCAGCAGGCTTGGGGTAATCGTAATCAGCTGTAATTGATTACATATTCTTCAGTAATCATGTGTAATCTGTAATCAAGCTCTTTTTAGATTACTTGTAATTGTAATGTAATCAATTACAGCTTAAAAATATGAGTAATCATGATTACATTTTGATTACTTTATGATTACTCAGTGATTGTTACATATATCAAATATACAAGATGTATATTCCATGTCAAACATGTATAGTACTATCATATGAAATGAAAGAAGTTTATTCTTAATAAGTCAAAAATTACAATAATTATTTTACTACATAAGTTCTTACCTAATTTAAAATATATAAATATCAATAAGAACTTCATATGGAAATCAATCAGAACTCAACCTTTTTGGATGAAATTAGTTCCATATTTTCTTGAAATTTTAAACATGTTAAGTTTGACAGAAAAGAAACTGGTAAAGGTCTGAGATGCACATAATTACAACATTTATTTTCAAAAATTTGATTTGTTAACTTTTAAAGAAATAACATTCACTTGTATTCCTTCAATAATTGTTTATCTCCTTTAATAAATTAAATTAAAGACAATCATGTACATATCTTTGGGTTATAAAAATGACAAGCTAATAATTGTAATAAAAACATGTAGATGTCAACTAAATAAACAAAAATAAATTGTCAATACTAATTAGTTTAAAATACTGCATATATACAATTGCCAGATTTTAACAATAATTTTAAAACAATTCCTTAATCATGTGTTTATAGAGAAACATTGAGTAATATATCTTTTCCAAGTCGGAAAAGACATAGTTTTTATGAAAATACTGTTGTATCAACCATGAAAAAAACATCAATTCACCAAAATTTATATATTATGACCACTTAAAAACGTATACCTCTCCACTATTTTCAACACAAGTATCTGGCATTAATGAAGAATTACACTTAAAATATAAAATGCTTAGCATGAAGCATTTGTAATTTAACAATTTTGATCTACTTATCAAAAACTGAACAAAAAATTGCAGTTAAGCTTGTTGCAGCAAATGACCTTTGTATGGAATGAGTAAATGTATGTTTAAAAAATGATCTCTGTTTCAATAGGCACTGGTATCATGTATTGTATTCATAAGTAATCACTTGTAATCATGATTACAACAGAGGAAAGTAATGTATTGTAATCAATTACAAATAAAAAATGCTGTAATTGTAATGTAATTGATTACATTTTCCAAGCAAAGTAACTGTAATGTATTCAATTACATTCAAAAGTAATCGACCCCATCCCTGATCTGCAGCATAAGTGCAACAATGCCATAAAAAAAAAAAAAAAAAAAAAAAAAAAAAAAATTAAAACCCAAATTCCAAAAATGTAGGAGTAGTTCGCGTAACATCATTTAGGACAGACGGAGGCCAAAAAAAAACGAACATTCTTCAGAAAGTGACGGGATAATGATGATAAGTATATGATAAGATTAATAATATTTACATTGAAAGCCCGACATTTTACACAGCTGCTGATCATGTACAATAATATGTCAGTCATCAAAGACAATTTTTTATCCCCGCACTTTCGAATGAAAGTTCGGGGATATTGTCGTTGGCCTCGTCCGTCTGTCCGTCCGTCCGTCCG
>MJUU01009438.1:0-10617 GCA_002080025.1 Modiolus philippinarum
TAAAAGGTGGACTGGTTCTTCCGGTAAACAACTAGGTGGCACCACACAGTATTTGAGGAAAAAAAAAGATGTTGATTGAAATACATAGAACTACAAAGACATTTTAGCTTAACGCGTCAGCACAAAGACAGGCTAAGTACTACATTGTAAGACTGATACACTTAATTTCGTTATATTTCCCTTTATCCTTTATTTCACGAAAACTATTCAAAAGACCATCGTCCAAACACAAAAGACCCTACTTACTACTAATAAGTTGTTAGGACTCATGTTTGCAACACATTTGAATTCACCGCCGTGCGCGGTCCCGGCTGAAGAATAGGCCCGCAGCATCCTCTGAGCTTGGAGTAGGAGCCATCCTAACAGAGGACCCCGAGGGAACCCCGGGATATAGAAATAGGACCCAGTATCTCCGGCTTGCGGGGTGTGACCCCTCCTAAACGGAGGCTGACCCCGAGGGTCCCGGGATATAGAAATAGGACCCATTCCGTGGTTGTGCGGGATTAATAAATACACAACCCATCTTTCGGATGGGATGTAAACTCAGGTCCACGTGTTGGGAGAAATGCCACGCTTCCTGCACGTTAAAGAACCCTTGTAGCAAGCTCTTTTTGGGTGGTCCGTAGGTGATCGGCTACAAGGCTAAATTCCCCGCCCTTGACGATTTCACCCTTCTTTTCCAGTGGCAGTCAGAATTTCCCGTCCCATGGCCCTTTCCATACCCCAAAGTGATTATTTATCAACAAACTTGTTCTCGTCTTGATATAGCTGAAATATTGCTGAGTAGACGTTAAACAATATTCAATCAATCAATCAATCATTTGAATTCAGGGAAAAAGGGGGGGGGGGCGCTTGGACCTTAATGCCTAAAATAATTATTTATTTACATTAAATTCCGGACAAATTATTATTCTCCTACCGGAGATAGCCGAAGGGGACTTTAGGTTTGCGCTCTGTCCGTCCATGTGTCCGTCAGTCAGTCCCACATCAGTTTTCCGGTCTCTGTTTTGTAAACCGATGCAGGTATTGATCTAATATTTTGTATGTAAGTCTACCTGTTTACGTTACAGATCAAGTTTAAGTTTGGTTTTTGACGAGTTATGGGCCCTCGATATAGAAAACATATTCTAATTTTTGCGAGTATAATAAAGCCTTGTTCTACTGATAGGGGACTTGGTATTGCACTGCAATACGTAGTCCTATAATATATGAATTCGCACTTCTATTCCATATTTAACGTTCGCCGTGCGCGGTCCCGGCTGATGAATAGGCCCGCAGCATCCTCTGAGCTTGAAGTATGAGTCTTCCTAATAGAGGACCCCGAGGGAACCCCGGGATATAGAAATAGGACCTAGTATCTCCGGCTTGCGGGATGTGACCCCTCGTAAACGGAGGCTGACTCCGAGGGTCCCGGGATATAGAAATAGAACCCATTCCGTGGTTGTGCGGGATTAATAAATACACAACCCATCTTTCGGATGGGATGTAAACTCAGGTCCACGTGTTGGAAGAAATGCCACGCTTCCTGCACGTTTAAAAACCCTTAAAGCAAGCTCTTTTTGGGGTGGTCCGTAGGTGATCGGCTACAAGGCTAAATTCCCCGCCCTTGTCGATTTCACCGTACTTTTCCAGTGGCAGTCAGAATTTCCCGTCCCGTGGCCCTTTCAATACCCCAAAGTGATTATTTATTAACAAACTTGATCTTGTCTTGATATAGCTGAAATATTGCCGAGTAGACGTTAAACAATATTCAATCAATCAATCATATTTAACGTTTTTATCGGATTTTTGCATTTTAAATTTTTTTTGAAAGTGCGAAGTCATATCGGATCTTTAAAATTTCCATTAGCACTTTCCGAAATGATTTCATGTCGGAAATAAAATTAGTTTCCTGTCGGACTGTATGCCATGTTTAAAATATATTTAAGTTTTCACGGACCTGAACATGTAAATCAATAAAAAACATAGCTCTCTTGCCATTCAGACTATTATTCCCAACACTGCTAAATAAAATAATTTCCCAAGTGGTGCAATATCTAGAGCATTCGCCATATTTCAATGAATTTCGAATTTGATCAACCGTGTTTTAAAAAACGAAGTTTATCATAAAAGTGCATGCAAGAAGTAGATTTCGCATGAGAAGTTCTTATTTTACATTTGAAAATCTTATTTTTCATGAGTTTTAATCCATTGTCTATCTCGATGTACATTTTCCCTCATGTAGTATAAAAATAAACAAATATGTCAAAACATTTCGAGACGACCCACCAGGTAAAACGAGTCGGGTATTGATTTAAATTATAATGACAAAAGAATTAATCATAACAAAGGGTACTCTTCTCGTGGGAGCGTGTCAAAAAGACAATGTTTAGTTGTCTGTTTTTTGGATATTTGGATTAATTGAGTAAAAATACTAAAAGACTTGCAGGTATCAGAAATCTAGGGACGGAAAAAATTAACCCCAAAGCATTTGATTTAAGTAGTTATGGTGAAAAGCACGATCTTCTGTTGGAGAATGATACAGCAGTACGCTTTTGTCCATAACGTTTTGTCTACGATTTTGCAAACTTTCGATTTGATATTCAAGAATGCAAGTGGGATTTTCTGCTGTTTTTGAAGATTTGGTACTACAGTAAACGGTAAAACACATAAATTCATTTTTGGGAGTATAATTCTAAACCAGAGAACAACTTATATGACCATGTTTCGTGAAAAACCATTTGTTACGGATTTTTAGACACATACGATAGGACCTCGCGCTACATGTAAAAGTCAGTATATATGAAAAAGAAACAGTGCGAGGTTCTATATTATAGGAGTATGCAATACGATCCACACTTGTTTATTTCCATTTGCAACAAATAATTTATTCTTCGTACCTTAATTTAAAATATTTATTTTCATAACAAGCAGGATTAAAATATTTATTTTCACTGGAACCAAGATAAGATTATCTATTTACTAAATCGCCCCCCGAAAATCAAACGGTCGTCCCCTATCCTATACATGCCACTGTGCTAAAAAGCGTACATGCATTTCATCGATTTTTAAATAATTGATGTTGCGTCTTCGAACGACTTTCAAGACTTAAGTACATGTTCCAAGTAATAAAGTTGTTCTCTCGGTTTTGCAGAAATACTATGTTTGGATTGACCTTGCTACATGATGAGATATCAGTAGACTTATTGTTACATTATTACCAGTAATTAACTCATTATAGAGTTGGAAAAAAAATAAAAACTAGAGCTGTCGCCGAATGGCAACCAACTATGCCCCCGCTCATTGAACCCTGAATCAATATGGCAAGTGCAAATATAAGTGTGTGTTGACATAATACTGGTGTTGACACAGTACTAGTATGGACACAATTATATGCCTCCCCTTTTTCCAAAATATATAAAAGGAAAGTTCTGAATCCGAAAATCAATTCTATAGGTGCTTGGCAATCTTCCTGTCAAGTTTCATCCATTTTGAGGCACTTTGAATTTTCCCGCCTTTTTCCAGTTCCCATGGCAATGGCAGCCATTTTGAAAATTCTTAGACCCAAAATCATTTCTATGGGTGCTAGACATCCTTCTTGTAAAGTTTCATCAAATTTGAGGCACTTTGAATTTTCCCGCCTTTTTCAGTTTCCATGGCAACTGCGGCCATTTTGAATATTCCAAAAGATATGTATGTGCACATTTACTTATTGTTAGTGAGATTCCTTTGAAGTTGTTGGAATTTGTTTGCAAACTTTCTAAAAAACATGAATAGTTGTGTTTTTCATTCGTACGGACGGACGGACGAACGAACGAACAGACGGACGGACAAGGGTAAAACAATATGCCCCCGACTTTTCGTCGCGGGGGCGTAAATATTATGACATCCATATTTTTCTGTGAATTTTTTAACAGGTTATTTTTTTCTTTATTTTTGTGCGGACAAAATGCACACAACATCTGATACATATACACTTTAGTCAACAGTTTGAAAGGAAGGCGGTCATAGGCATATTTGCTCTCTATTTTTAAAAAGTTGAATGGAAGTTCTCAAAGCGAGTATACAGAATGACCTATGGTCATTGTTAGAAAGTACTGATATTGCTGAAAATGTTATAATTGTGGGCAATCGGAAAATTATTCCTGCCTTGTTCCGTATACTTGGATATGAACTTGACCCGGTATAAGAATATAAATAATCCTTTTGGTTTTGTAAAACTAGCCCTTTGCTATCTGAAAGTTAAATTTGTTTTCATGTGGGCGTAATTAAAGGGTATGGTCTAGGTTGGTATATACTTTTCTGAACACGGCGATCACTCTTTTGATTGCATTTGATCTTTTCCTATATATATGCGATCTTTGGTTTTAAAACTTATTCGTACACGCGTGTTGCGACTGTCCTATTACATTGTCGGTGCGCAGCACATTTTGGGACTTAGTCATTGAAAAATTCGACTTACATCTCTTCCAGGAACTCGATCGTTACGATCACGAAACGTTGTACAGAATCTTCGGTAAGAAACCAATAACGTCTCTTGATGATAGCGAATCCTTAAGTTTATAAAAGCTCTGTCACTGTCATATTATTCAAAGCTCAGTGATGTACAATAGAGCGGTAAACTGCAGTTTTGCCGATGCATGATGCAGCTTAGTGAGGGCATTTACATTTATTTATCATTGCGAGCCCTTAATATTGATGTTATATGAAAATTAATTTTATATGGATATATGTTTGACTTTTCCTTGTAATACACTGTACTCGTGAGTTTGTCTCCCTCTGTGTGTATGGGGGATGGGGGTGTATTGGTCGAGCGTCAGTGCATATTTTACATATTATGTTTGTTGTACATATATATGCTTTTCCTGCATGTTTTATTTTTTCCTGTGTTTTTGAGTATTGTTATATTATATTATACATGTATTCATTTATCTCGTGCATTGAGGAATTAAAGATATGAATGAAAAGTGTAAAACTTATCGAATGTTACCTTTCATATACCGGATTTTAGGTTCTCCACCATCTAAGAATGTAAATAATCCTTTTTTTGTTGGCATTAAAAATAACAAACGCGAGAGCTAAATTTTTACGTCCTTCTTTTTCAACTCATGTGCAGAGAGAGAGAGAGAGCTAACATGTGATACAAATTGGTATCAAATATCACTAACTACAATTTACAAGTGGCCAAAGGGCGATAATACACACAATTATAACTGACAATGTATTCAAGTTTCGGCAACTCAGTTCCCGGCACCTGAATCGGTTTTCAAGGGTTTAGCCTGCAGAGCTGCTGGGCGCCTCCCCAGGTGGTGGATAGGGGAATGCCCGGTCTTCGCGGGGTAGTCAGGTCATAATACGGAAAGCCTGACCGCACACCATTGTAGCCCAACTGTAGGGAGGAACGCCACGCTCGACGCCTCTATATTTTCTCTAAAGAGAGCAGACGCATTGGGTGTCGTATAGAAGGCTAAATTTCCTGCCCCCACCCGTTTCTCCCCTTTTCCAGTGGCAATCAAAATTCGTTGCCCCGGTTGTCCCTTCTTCCTTTATTTCTTTTTTTCTTTTACTTACAAATCTTTGGACTTGATGAACTTGTTCTCGTCCTGATATAGCTGAAATATTGCTAACAGGACGTTAAACTCGAACTAATCAATCAATCAATTGGCAACTCGGTGACCATGCAATCTAGACCTGAACACCGGTTACTATGGTTATAGCATTGGATGCTATTCTTTCCCTGATAAATCTCTTCTGAGAACCGATAGGCTGCTATGGAATATGTATTTCAGAAAACACTTGTCAATTTATTTCGTGATTGTACTTTGAGTGGCGATGAATTGCAATATGTAGTATAGGATGGTGCGTGTACCCCCTCAGGATATGGTCGCAAGTGAGTCAATTGGTCCGATGGGACAAAGTCAACAGTAAAAACACATGGGCTTGCATATAATGCAAAATAGAATTTAAAGTCAGAATTACGCATAAATAGCGGAAAATGGTTCAGAAATGGATGTCAGTCACCAATGCCATAACAAGAAATGTGCAAAAATCGAACATTTAANATTTATTTGCTGTGTGGAAGAAAAATTTACAATTCTAAAATTTTGATAATACCTATTGTAATGATTCTATTTGTTTGCGTAAGTAATAAAAAAGTGAAAAACAGAGTTATCTCCTCCTACCCCAGGTCTTCCCCCTTAATCCATGGACCCCTTAATGTGATATGAACAGATTGCACTGTTTTAATGCTGGTTACTGCACTTAAACAATCCGCATTGTATATTAAAATAAGGTAAAGTTTATATGCATTCATTTTGAGTAAGGATGATAGAAAGTTGTGTCGATGTAGTTTTTTTTCTTGCTGTCCGAAAGAAGCATACCCGTTTTTGTGACAAATTTCTTCTTGGTGTTTGGCATATAAATCATACATATTATTCCTTTTATACTTTTTTCTTGTTTTAAATATTATTGATTTTGATTAATCTCTATTTTTGTCATAAGAATATTATTCTTGTTTTAAATACTAAGTAGTTTGACACTTTACTTTTATCTGAAATTGGAGCACCAACATAAAGGCAGAGGACTGTTATGGACTCTCCAGGCCCATGGTTTTAGGACTGAACTGCACGTTGTGCTCTACCGTGAAAGTATCTGGAGTAGTTTGTGCGCTTTGGAAGTGAGCGACGACATAATTTTTTTACACTTTATGATTTTTGAGAGTTTGTCCCAAGTTTGGTTTGCTCTAGTTGTGTCGGATTGAGACGGTAATTATAAATCCAACTTCATTTTAAAGTCATTTGGCAGATAACAGCTCCTCTCAATCCAGTTAGTTTTACCTTTTTACATACATATGAAAGTTTATTGCAATGCATGCGAATACCAAGATAGCATAAAATAATAGCATCACTGCATATGAAAGTGTATGTTTGAATTTGTTAACATCACCACAACATTTATTTATTGCACATTCATACTTGGCTTTGCACTTAGAGCTTAAGTCTGTGGCAAGTCTCTAAAATAACTTGACTATTAGTTTTTGTTCTAGATGGCATAAATTTGGTAGAACAGTGTTCTTTTTAATTTATTTTCTGTGATTATCCGAAAAGTGCCGAGTGCCAATACAATGGTTTGGGGTAGTTTTGCTTTGATATTCATTTGACAGATCATCTATGTGCACTGGTATCCGAATCTATGGTAATGGTTGTCAGAATCTGTGGTAATGGGTGTCAGGATCTGTGGTTATGTGTCTTGATTACAAAACCTTCTGTCTATAAAGTCTGCATTTCATCTTTTGCTACAGCTTCCTCATTTCCGATGTTTTCTGTTTTCTTCATAGTTTTTATTATTTTACGAAAGGATATGGAGTAAATGAACATGAGACCATAACACATATGTTAACTCCAACTGCAATAATTTTAATGAGCTGTATGGCAATTTCGGAAATTAATTCCTCATCAGCAGCACTAGAACCCAAACAAAGGAAATCCATAATTTCAAAAAATGTTTAAAATGCATAAAACCAAATGAAATCCGAATAATCAGTAATATCAAATATAGGTAAGGACAAAACTAAGATTAGACGGAGTTAATCCTTAGGTTTTAGAATTTACATATATGTAGATAATAGTAATTGAACAAAGTGTACACATGAGATATTATCTCATGTACAAGTACACCATATCTAAGAAAAATAAAGAGCATACATTTACACTTTGTTTTTTTTTTCATTATTGACATAACTATGATCTTTGCCAGAACTACATAATTTGTTTTTGTTACTAAATTTACATGTAGTTTGTTTTCAGTTAAGTTTTCAATTATTACATAAGTAGCTGGCTGGTGTCTTGTTAATACCACTATACATGGACTTACTGTAGCAACCATCACTCTCGATGTCAATTTAATTTTCAGGGTGACCGCGTAATTATTTACAGCTCTTAATTCACTACGTATGTCTTGTATGTCATTTTTATTTGTTTCTACAATTTTGTCTGCTATTGTTTTGCAGTGAATCGCATTCCATTGTACGGTGGTACAGGAACATAACCACTTAAAAAGATTTTTCTTCGTCCAGCAGCACAGATTGAAATCTGTGAAAGGCCAATCTGAATATCATGATTATTCTACCTCTTTTGTTTGATGGTAACTCTTTAAATAGATTGTACATATCAGATCAATAAATCCAACTATCACAAGTTAGTCTAGTTCTCCGGGGAAAGCCCCTTTGCTGTTCTTTTTGTGTGGTCTTTACATGAAGGACGCATGGCCGTGTGCTTTTTAAAACCAGTGTTCCACATCTCGCCCGTTTTGCTTACACGGACAAGTCTAGATGTGTCATCATCTTCCTTAACGGTAAAAAGAAAAGGGGAAAAGGTGCAATTCGGCTATAAAGAGCAGAAACTTCAATTTTTTAATCTGTTAACTGTTTTCTTATCGTAATTAACTCCTTTTCACCGTGTTTCAATTTTTTTAAAATTTAATTAAAACTGAATTAATATTCGATGTGTTAGTGTAAGAGATGATGAATTATTGCATAATTGACAAAAAGAATACTATTTCAAACTGAAATATTCTTGTCATTAGCTTTTTTATGCACAAAAATGACAAAAACCTGGATGTTAACTGAAAAAAAAATCAGTTATTTTGCCTTTTTAAGGAAAATATATTTTTTTCCTGTTTTAAGCCACACCCCCCCCTCCCGAGGGAACCCCAGGGTATAGAAATAGGACCTAGTATCTCCGGCTTGCGGGATATGACCCCTCCTAAACGGGGCTGACCCCGATGGAACCCCGGGATATAGAAAGAGGGCCCATATCGTGGTCGTGCGGGATTAATAAATACACAACCCATCTTTCGGATGGAATGTAAACTCAGGTCCACGTGTTGAAAGAAATGCCACGTTTCCTGCACGTTAAAGAACCCTTGTAGCAAGCTCTTTTTGAGTGGTCCGTAGGTGATCGGCTGCAACGCTAAATTCCCCGCCCCTTTCGATTCCAGTAGCAGTCAGAATTTCCCGTCCCATGACCGTTTCCATACCCCAAAGTAATTATTTATTTACAAACTTGTTCTCCTCTTGATATAGCTGAAATATTGCTCAGTAGACGTAAAACAATATTCAATCAATCAATCCTGTTTTAAGTAATGTAGAATATGAAAGTAAAATATAGGAAGAACATTTACCTATCTTTGCTTTTTCTTTCTCTGATTTGAGGAATCACATGTTGGTCTCAGGATCACGTCTGAATCGGATGATGTGTCTTGGCCGTCAGTTGTTATGTGAAATCGGACACTCCTTTCAACTTTAACCACTTTGTCATGAATTTTTCTAGACAGTCTAATGTAAGTCCTTTGTGAAGAGCTTGATTTATTGTTATTAGAATTCGTTCCTTTATTTTTAGGCACTTTATCTTTAGAAAATCGTCCCTTTTTACTTTTCTTTTTCATACTTTAAATTAAGTAAAACAAAGCATAAAAGTCAAAAGAAAAAATAGTTTTTTACATCACATTTTTTATTTAGAATTGCTAGGGATGGAAGGAAATCACACTTAGTCATACAATCAGCGTCTGTTGACAGTTATTGTGTTTACATACATGATGTACTGCGATGACAGAATTTGTTGCATTTTTGTTACCATTTTTTACCAATATTATTTTCAAAGGATTTCACAATCAGAGGTTGCCTGGTGCAAAAATAGTTCGAAAAGAGTGCAATAAAATAGTAAGATCAAAAGAAATCAATAACATTTTATTTATTCCAAATATGGAATATATGTACATATTGAACCACAAATACCTTAAATATGCATTATTATAATTAAATACAGTAGAAAGTCCTGTAGTTGATGTAAATAAATGTTTAAACATAAAATTCTTTATTAAAGAAGATACAATTTTGTCAGTGAAAATTTTGAATTTTGCCGCAGTGACAGGCAGCTGTTTATTGGAATTTTGCCGCAGTGACAGGCAGCTGTTTATTCATTAACAAACTTCAAGGAGAAAGTTAGAAAAGCTAAAATAGGATATGGTTCGGGAGGACATACACCAAACTTTGTGAAATTATTCCATATGATAATTTCTTAAATTTCTTATTGTTTTAAAGGTTTAGGTAAAAAGGAAAGAATTCACTGTGGGAACCAGTTTGTTTACTTGTGTACCGAATAAATTGAATGATATGTAAAGTTTGGATTGGCCTTGCTGCATGAAAAGATGTCAGTAGACTTAGTTTTACATTATTTCAAGTAATTGACTCTTTACAGAGTTGGAAAAAATAAAATAAAAAATAAAAAGACATTCATAATTTTTGTATGAATTCTTTTAGAAGTTATATTTGCCATAATTTTCTGCGGACAGAATGCACGAAAGACAGGCAACATGCAGATCATCATAAAGCGAAGGTGGAGCATAAAAAATCGCCACAAGGCTCATTCATATGATAAATCAAAATTGAACAGTCATATGAAAGTGCTGCCCAATCCGAAATTAAACCTCTCAAAAAAAGTCAAAATACAATAACTTGATGTAAAATTTACGATATAAGAGTCACAATGTAAAGGGTATTGTTGTATGTCCATTTATCTTAGTTATATCCCCCGCAAACAAAGTTTGGGGGGTATATAGGAATCACCCTGTCTGTCTGTC
>MJUU01009445.1:0-22159 GCA_002080025.1 Modiolus philippinarum
TAAATCAAGACGGCAGATCTACATTCCCACCCCCATATTGTGTATTTACTAATAGATAATTCTTATATGATTTGCATAATAGGAAATACGCTGATATGATTGGTTGAATTTACTTCCGGTAGGAAATTTTGAAGTCGTTCATTTTTCGATAAACGACGTTGACCGAACTACATTTAAGTTCACCTTATAAATTCATACGCTGAGTGAATCAATTAGAACAAAAACGTGTGATTGGCATAATAAAAGTACGAATTTAATTACTTATCATCAGATTAAAAGAATTATAAGGATTAAACACCGTTTGAAAGGAATTTATTGGAGTATAAACAGGACCAAGTCACTCACAAACATATCATAAAAGTCCTTCGGACTTTTATTTGTTTGTGAGTGAATTGGTCTCGTTTATACTCCAATAAATTCCTTTAAAACGGTGTTTAATCCTATATTAACCCAACTATTATGGTTAAATGTACATAAATCATCCAATTGACTGACATCAACCGATTGCGCAATTGAATCTGAAGAATTTTATTGATGATTTATATTTTAGAATATGTGACGTGAAATGGTGGAGGCAGAGAACAGTGCGAGTGAACACACTTTTGAGCTCAAATTGCATAGTTTGGTCGGAGATGTTGTAGACAGTGTTTTCGCTGAATTTAGTTTTGGTTTTGACGAAACAGAAGAAGATACCATGGATGATAGTAGTGTAGGCAGGGTTTAAATAAGTGGCCATAGTAAAATCTGTTGACCTTTAACATTTGAATGTACTGGTGCGAATAAAAATTTTCAGGCGTCGTGCATGTAAGATCTTTTAGAAATACAAAAATACCGAAGTTGCATAAAAAAAATCAGTAAATTTCGTTATGCTGTACACGTGTTTCAAGCAGTAACCTCTCATTAGCAGCATTAAAATCAAATAATATGGAAAGCCATAATCCTAATAAAAACTACATATTTTGTTCTGATCTGATAAACAACATGGCCACCGGCGCAAAGCATACGTCAACATTAGACGAGTTGGAAAACTTATTTTTCTCTTCTCTTTTAAACTACTGATATAAACTAAACCAAACTGAACAGGTATTAATTAGAGAATCTATCAAACTTTATAGGAATTACAAACAAGAGGTTCATAACAAAAAAGATTGCTGATTTTGACAGATCAGAAAACAAACATAGCCACCAGCACATGACATTTTTTAACATTGGACCCTATATGGGACTTTCGAGATAGGAACACTCGTGTAATTGAAGGCAGAAACAATCGCCTCAAATACCAGTAAGACGTAGTAATTGGATCCTTGACCTATTGAAATATATATGTAACACATAAAAAAACAACAAAATATTCATGAAATTGAAGTGTATACCTGTCAACTAAATTTTAATGACGAAAAAAAATTAACATGAAGAGCTACAACAGTAATGCTGCCAAACGGTAATGGAAGTTTCCAAAATTAAATGCATGTTAACCTTCGCTTCCTATGAGTTTTTATTGCCAAACCTACTTTACCGGTCGGTAAAGTAGGTTTTACAGCGCGGAATTAACCAAAAGTAGGAAAACCAGGTTTATTGTTTTAAAAGGTAATCCTGGTTTACCGACCAAAACCGGATAGCAATTACCGGATAGCTTACATGATTGGCTAAAGAATTTTGGATGTAACAAAAAAAAATAGATTTAGTATTGAAATCATTATTTGATTATTTTAATTATTTCTTATATCATCTTGTCTATTTATTTATAAGAAGAGTATTTTTGAGATTTAAATCTTGAAAAAAATAAATAAGAAATATTTTTCTTTATTATCTAAAAAATATTTTATAATAATAAAGAATACAAACAAAGATGTAACTAATGAAAAATAGATAAGAGAATGGAAAATTTTATTTTGATATTTATAAATATCTTTATGACATTTTGTCTATTTATCAAAATTATAAAAAATATAGATAAAAAATATTATTGAAAAAATGGATATTAAGTAATAATATTGAATATTAGAAATAAATTTTTAATATTAAAATGCATTTTCACTATAAAAAAGTTAGTCATATTTTTTTTATATTTGGGAAGCATTTCTTAATATAAAATTGCAGTTTTATGCGATCATTCTATGTCATTTCATTGTTTATTTATATGAACAATTAAAACTGATTTTTAATATAAAAAAATTTGAAATCAAATGATCAGGTTTATTTTTTATAATTTGAATGAATTTCAATTATTAGAATATATTAAATATATTAAATATACATCTATTTATTAAGGATATTACTCTTATAAATGGTGTCTCACGGGTTAGTTAGATTTCTACGGACATGTCCTTCCGAACGGCGTTTTGCATTTGCGCCGATTTGCATTTCATTTGCGCTGATTATTTTTTTCATTTGCGCCGATTTTTTACTTGTTAATTTCTTGTACAATACATATTTTTTTTCATTTGTTCACACTAATCTAATGAGATTTAAAAAAAAATCTTACGCAAAAAAAGCTTACACGGATTACAAATAAAGATCAAAGGGTGATAAAAATGGAATAAAAATATAAATGCAACACTTATTGTTTAACTATTAAGTACATATTTATACCAACAGAACCCATATGGGCTCTGTCTTTACAAAACGTATTGGTACTACATTGGTATCAGTAAAGTACAGTTCCATACTTCACAGTTTATAGCCAGATTAAACCAATATTTTCAAGGTACAATATAATTAATTGTAGAATCATTTGACATCAGTCTTTCGTAGTTATTTATTTCTTAAGCTCCAACTTTTATCTTGGAATTTTCAACTTTTGCCATTTCAAAAATAAATGTAAAAAAGTAACTAATGAGACATCGATACACTTTCGGTATTTTGCAGGTTTTACCAACATATCTTCTTTTAATGTATAGTTCACGTATTTTACCTGCGTCATATGAAAAAAAATCGGCGCAAATGAAAAATAAAATCGGCGCAAATGAAAAAATGAAATCGGCGCAAATGAAAAAGTTGAAATTTATAAAATCGGCGCAAATGTCATACGCCCCTTCCGAACTTGATCAGCAGTTTTATTGCCCCCAAATAAACTTTTGAAGAGTAGAAATATAAGTCTGTATCATTAAGAAAGAATCAGAAACAGTTGATCGAATGTTTTTTTTAATATTAAAGGTGTATCAATAAAAATAAATTAAATGAACAGATATTTAATTTTAAAATGAACAGTAAAATTGTATTCTTTATTATCATAAAATATTTTTTAAGATAATACAGAAAAATATTTCCTATTTATTTTTTTCAAGATTTAAATCTCAGAAATACTCTTTTCATAAATAAATAGATAAGATGATAAAAAAAAATTAAAATAATCGAATACTGATATCAATACTAAATCTAGTTTTTTTGATTGGCTACATCCAAAATTCTTTAGCCAATCATATAAGCTATCCGGTAATTGAGGTTTTGGTCGGTAAATCAGGATTACCTATCGATAAACCTGGTTTTCCTACTTTTGATTCCTACTTTTGTAAAACCTTCTTTACCGACCGGTAAAGTAGGTTTAGCAATAACAACTCATAGGAAGTTGAGATTAACATGCATTTAATTTTGGAAACTGCCATTACCGTTCGGTAATGGGGGTCGTTTGTAGGTAAACCAGGTACCGGTCGATAAACCTGGTTGTCCTAGGTTCTGGTTAAATTAGCGCAGGAAAAACCACTTTACCGACCGGTAAAATAGGTTTAGCAATAAAAACTCATTTACATGTATTTAATGTTGAAAACTCCCACTATCGGCCGGTAATGGGGGTTTTCTAAGCTAAACCAGGATTACCGATCCGGTTAACCGGGTTTTCCTGCGATAAACCCGGTAAACCTAAGTTTTGGTTAATTTCGCGTGCCATAGATTCAATAGAAACCAGTGTTCATTAATAAGTGATTCCTCTCAATGTTTTGTTGTATTGATTTTTTTTTCGTATAGTATCAGAACTTGAATCCGGTTTGAACACGATTCAGACATCCCATATTGAAACAGAACCTTACTGGCTTATGAGTGGTTCTGAACAATGGCCATCAGCATCGAACACAGTTCAAAAATAGGCCCATGGTAAAATCTTATTTTAATCATCTCCTCTGAAGCTGTGTTATTTTCTAATATTTATCTAAAGAGCTCGTTATAAAAAAAAAGATGTCGGTTGACTATTTACTAAACCATTTTATTTTGTATCTCTTCAATGCTTGGAAGCCTTTTTAGGCGTTTAAGACAGACTCAGCATCCGAGGCTGTCTGGTCTGATATTTGGTTTGTATGTCTACCGCAATTAGCTGCATATCAAGTTCAAGTTTCGTTTCAGCTGTAGCTTACGTTGATAAAATTAGTTTTTTTTTAATTTAGGAAGTATTTAACTTGGCTAAGCGTGTTAATTTAGGATTTCGAACTTACTGCTCCCACAAAAAAATTCTTACACTTCAACAGAGAACATGATATCACTGTTTTTATTAATACACGTTAATTTATCTTCATTTCTGATAAACCTGTTCATTTTTCAGTCCAGAGTTATTTCTCTTCTATCATTAGATATCTTCTTAAGTACCTTTCCAATACTTAAAATACCCAGAAAAATAACAAATGGAAATGAGTCTACACAAAAACATTTAACGTATGCATGTTAACCATACTTCGTGTGTGAGCTACTAGCGCTTTAGTTTTGTAGCGTTTTTGTTCATTTTTGTTAATTTATTTTGTCTTTGCCATGCTGTCACAATTCATGTTGGACTGAATTGCCGTGTTTTTGGATTTTTCATTTTCGAATTTCACCTTTCCTCGCTTGGTATTCATTTGCCGATGTGTCCCGATTTGGTTGGACTCGTCAAATTCGTATACATATATAAAATTAAGGTATGTTTCACTCCTTTAGGTAATGGAAATTTTAAAATTTCTCCTTTATTTGAAAACCAATTTCTCCAAAGTTTTGTATGCAGATCAAGAATGACCATGCATAACTGGAAAATGATATTTTTACGATTAAAAATATGCAAAAAGCACTGTGTATCCTTGCAAAAACCACTGTGTATCCTTGGTTACAAATTATTAAAGTGTTGGATTTTTCTATTTCGAGGGCGAACAGGCAAGAAAATTTTATCGATGGGCAAGATACATTTTGTTTATACTAGGTTACCTGTGGACAGGTAAAAGGTGGCATTACCCATGTCAGATTATTCCATTCTCGGTGACGATCGCTCGCAGTAAATAATGTTCGTTTAAACATACATGTAATAGAAATTTTGAAAAATCTGTCTTTCCGCAAGAGTACGTGGTATTTTTACATAGTCATGCAAAATTTTGAGCCGAAATATATTTGCAGTCAGCAGAATGCAAAACCCATTATCTAAACGAAGTGAAGCAGAGTTAGATTCTTGAGGCGACATGATTGATTTTGTCATTCAGATTATCTAATTTTTCTTGTCAGGAAAGTACTGAAAACGAATTAACAGGCACTTCACTGCATTATGTGTATAAAAGTATTGATGTGTCGAAGTCAGCTGACAAATTGTTTGAAGATGTGAGACCGTCAGAATCACTAGATTCAGCTTTTGAAGATGAGCAGGAAGAATTGATTAGCAACCTTGTACTAGATGGCTTCGAATTGGAACAAGACCAAACAAGACATGTAGAATTCACTAATATAAGTTCTTCCGAACCAGGTACAAAAATATAACAGCATAATATATTATATTATCATTTTTTCTATGTTTCAAGGAGCAACCATAATTGTTCAGTAGTAGTTTTCGATTTTTCAAGTTAATTCAAATTCCCTTTCAGCAAGCTCACATCTGTTAAAACATAGCCATCCCATTACCGATAACTAAGATGCAAATCGAACAGCTGAGAAGCATCCCAAAAACCATATACCAGCTTCCTAGTAACTTGTCGAAATAAACATACGTAACATTAAACTATGTATATAACTTGTCGAAATAAACATACGTAACATTAAACTATGTATATAACTTGTATGTACGTTTCACACACCATTTTTGTGTACTTTCAGTGCATTAAATTGATATTTCAGAGAGCAAACTTGGCGGAGAGAGAGCTAAAAGCCATCACATTGAACTTGGTAGAACCAGTTCCATGCGTCAAATATTCAACCGATTATTTCACGTAATTATTCTGTTGATTGTATATACATGTAGTATAATTTAAGGACTAAAACATTGACAAAAAAAAAGTGATAAGCATTGTATCATACAAACATGATATAATTTTTGGCCCAGCTGGCTATGCCAGGGTGAGCTTTTGTCATCACTATGCGTCCTTCATCCGTCGTCTGTCTGTCCGTCCGTCAACAATTTCAAAAATCTTCTCCTCTGAAACCGCTAGGCCAAATGTAACCAAACTGAACTTTAATCATCACCAGGGTATGGCTTCTCAAAATTCCGTTCGATTAGTCCGCTGGTCAAACAACATGGCCACCATTGCTAAAAATATAAAATAGGGATAAATTGCAGTTTTTGGCTAATAACTCGAAAACCGTTACAGATATCAAAAATCTGACATTAAATAAAAATGGCCGCCAAAAAAGGCGAGAAAATTCAACATTGTCCGATTTTAATGAAATTTGATTTCCAAATAGATATTGATGTTTCAACTTCAAAACCGATGTTGAAAATAGCTTGTTGACTGCCATTTACAAAATGACGTCTCGACTTTAAAACTGGTGTCAAAAGTGGGTCTTAGCAAGAACGTTTTTTGCCAAAAAAGCCCAACAAAGAAATATAGTAAAACATAATCAGACTTTAAAAACAGTTCAAGATATTGGAGGTGTTCGAGCTACGAAAGTTTGAAAAACTAAAATCAACTGTATTACTTACAATGTTACCTTGATTGTGGCAACTGAAAGCCAGGTGAGCGATACAGGCTCCTGGGAGCCTCTGGTTCAATGTTCTAAGCACAAGTAACTCATTTGATTTCCCGTGAAGTTTAACTTGTCTTCTTTAACTAGGAAAGGTCTGAAAAGTTCGAGATTTGGCACCGAGAATTTCCGATCAGATAAAAATTGTTAACCGTTACTTCGAAAATATTCTGATTTTTTAATCAACTTCCGGTCACCGTTTACATACCCGGAATCATACTTGTGATCAATAATCATTAGTTGAAAATTTCACAAAATTTGGTAATAAAATCAAATCAAATCAACGTTGGAAAATACACGTGGAAATCAAATTATCACCAATACCAATAAAATGCTCAATGTTCTCCACAATTTGCCAGTTTCGGGTTTACAAAACTGAAAATGAGAGAATGTGCTGCCACATTTGGAAGTACCTTTTATCAACGAAAAGTTGATGGGGACTGATTGTGGTACTGTACTCGCAGACTGGTATTTATATTCTTTCGAGACTGAATTTCTTCAAGGACTCGTAAAAGATCTTAAAATAAAAACAAAGATGCTAGATCCCTCAATCTCCCTTAAAGATATATTGATGATTTTCCTTCCATTTATAACGCATATGCTAAATTGATCCCATAAATATATCCACTAGAATGAAAGATACCATTATATCTACACTTACACCTCGAATTTGACGCAAACGGTCATCTCAGTACTATACTTTACGACAAAAGGGACGATTGTTATTTCAAAATTATCGATTTCCTAACATGGAGAATACTATTCCGGCTTCTTCTGCTCACGGAGAGTATGTTTCACATTTGATTTGTTTCGCAATAGTTGGCACCTTTTATACAGACTTTCTCAATAGAAATAATTATCTCCGTAAATATAGCTTTTTAGTCAAAGCTTAAAAAAATTCTGTCTCATACGATCATTTTAAAAGTTTTTTTTTTTGTGTTTAAAAGATATAAGTCCCTTATGGAATTCCTGAAGTTGCGGTCCGAATTCTTATTCAAGTTTCTTGTTTTACTAATAGTACTGGGATGACCATTTCTTTTAACTGTCTACGACATTTCAGTAGCAATTGCTGTTGAGTTGCTATTGGAGGTTTTGAGCGCCATAAAATCAGTTAAATCTGCAATTTCTTTTGATATGCCTGTACAAAGTCAGGACCAGCGGGGTTAACAATTTTCCGGTGATTTCCACTTGCTTTGTCATTTTGCCTGATGGACTTTGGAACATGAAAATTCTGTTCCGTAATTTGGTATTCCCCCACTCACCATCTCTATATACTCTTTGGTGAAATTTAGATTTTTGACGCAAAAGTTTTCCGTCTATTTGACGTCAATTTTTTCACATATCGCGCTCTAACTTGACAACCATTTCGTCAATTCACTTCAAACTTTTTATAATTATTTGGTATGATTTTTTCACGATCTGATTTACTTTTGATGAAATATTGATTTTTTTTTGCAAAGAGATATAGGACTTTATTCGTCAATCTTTTGTCAATTTTTCACAAGTCGCGCCATAACTCCACATTCCTTATTTGTTCAGCTAATCATCTGCCGATAATGGTCATCTCAGTACCAAAATTTACGACAGAACGGACGATTTTAATTTAAAAATTATCAATTTCCCCTAACATGGACAGTAATATTCCAACTTCTCTTGCTTGCACAGTGTATGATTTCACAGTTGATTCTCTTCGCGAGAGCTGGCACAAATTATACATACTTTCTCATTAGAATTAGTTATCTCCGTGACCGTCTTATTAATCAAAGCTTCAATAAAAATTCCGTCTCATAAGATCATTAAAATAATACTTAAAAAATATCAGTCCTTTGTTGAAAAATTTGAAGTCTCAGAACTGTGATTCAAGATTCATTTGTTTTAGGTGATTTCTTTTAACTTTCTACGACCTTTCAATAACAATTTGTGTTGAGTTGCTACTGGACATTACCACAATTGAAGGGCAGGTTTGGCGCCCGATAAAACCGGTTCAACCCACCCTTGTGCAAAGTCCAATAATTTTTTCCGGTGGTTCAGTTTCAACCTGCTTTGTCTTTTTGCGTTTATTTGGATTCTTCATATGCGCATTTCGACAATTTATGTCTCTTCAGTGCAGATTAAATCAATCAAAATATTTGGAAATCCCTATACCGAAATTTGTTAAAACTGATAGAGAACAATTACCAATAAGATGTAAATAGAAAAGCCAAAATCAGCTAGGTACAGGGCTTTGCAAATGGAGATACTCCTTAGTTTTTAACATAATTTTGCTAAATTTAGACACTGAAAGTTTCTACATAAAATCGGCCTTCGGGTCAGCAGTGAAGTACTGGCTACTGCGTTTGTGAATACCCTCGAGGACGAACAGTCCACCAGCAGTGTCATCGGCCCAGTGGTAATAATAAACAAAATACCGAATTTGCTGTTAATTTGGATTCTGCATATGCACATTTCGACAACTTATGTCTCTTCAGTGCAGATTAAATCATATTTTTTTGGAAATCCATATACCGAAATGTGTTTAAACTGACAGAGAACAAATTACCAATAAGATCTAAATAGAAAAGCCAGATTCAGCTAAGGGCAGAGTATTGCAATAGGGAGATACTCCTTGGTTTTGAACACAATTTTGCTGAATTTAGACACTGAAAGTTTCCATATAAAATCGGTCTACGGGCCAGGAGTGAAGTGTTTGCTACTGAGTTGGTGGATACCCTCGGGAACTAAGAGTCCACCAGCAGAGGCATCGGCCTAGTGGTAATAAATAACAAAATACCGAAGTTTTTGTTAATTTGGATTCTGCATATGCGTATTTCGACAACTTATGTCTCTTCAGTGCATATTAAATCAAAATTTGGAAATCCATATACCGAAATGTGTTTAAACTGATAAAGAACAAATTACCAATAAGATCTAAATATAAAAGCTAATATCAGCTATGGACAGAGCTTTGCAAGAGGGAGATACTACTAAGTTTTGTCCACAATATTGCTAAATTTAGACACTGAAGGTTTCCATGTAAAATCGGTCTTCGGGCCAGCAGTGAAGTACTGACTACTGAGTTGGTGAATACCCTCGGGTACTTACAGTCCACCAGCAGAGGCATCGGCCTAGTGGTAATAAATAACAAAATACCGAAGTTTCTGTTAATTTGGATACTGTATATGCGCATTTCAACAACTTATGTCTCGTCAGTGCAGATTAAATCAAAATATTTGGAAATCCATTTACCGAAACGTGTTTAAACTGATAGAGAATAAACTACCAATAAGATCTATATAGAAAAGCCAAAATTAGCTAAGGACAGAGCTTTGCAAGAGGGAGATACTGCTTAGTTTTGAACAATTTTGCTAAATTTAGACACTGAAAGTTTCCATATAAAATCGGTCCTCGGACGAGCAGTGAGGTACTGGCTACTGGATTGGTGAATGCTCTGGGGACTAACAGTCCACCACCAGAGGCATCGGCCCAGTGGTAATAAATAACAAAATACCAAAGTTGCTGTTAATTTTTATTCGGCATCTGTATAGCTGATGAACTCTGCAAAATTCTTCAATAAAGAGATATCAACTTGATAAGCAAGTTAAATATTTTCCAGGTGACCTTCTAAATTGAGAACTTTTTGCCTAAATCACTGACACTTTTGAAGGGCGAAGTAGGGCGTATCATGCAACTTAGCACAGCTTGTTAATTTTTCCCCAAAAGTATTGACCTTGAATAAGGATAGAACAATACCTCCGCGAAATGGCATCCATACCCTTATGAAATGGCATTCCATTACATGTTTCAATGCATGCCCTCCAACCATATTCAATTTTCACTTCGAACTTTTTTTTTATCGATAATAAATACCAAAAACACCGACAAGCTTTTCTATTTATCTGCAAAAAATCGCCAAGAAATAGATAACAGTCTTTGTATTCTTTAAATAACATAGTGTGAATAATTTTATTTCGACTTTAATGAAGATTTCATGAAATGGATAGTTGTATTTTTCGAAAAGATAGCAAAAACTAACTATATTTAAGTATTAATATGAATTGAGGCTTTCATTGTGTTTGCTTATTTTTTGCATTGCTAATAAAATGGGTTAACATTTTTGCAAAACAAATTCAAGCCTATAGTTATATTGGTTTTAAATGTCCAAGATTGCCACCGTTGCTGCATGCTGCATATTTGTTTGGTTCCCTCTAAAGATAACTATCTTTTTTTTCTCTAGAGGAGCAAATCAAGTTCTCAAGCGCATAACGTTGATAAAGAAGATCAAGATGGTGAACCAAAGATACCAGACAAACCCAAGCCAACGAAAAAGAAACGGCGATTTTTGAAAAGAACACAACAGAAGCAACAAGGTATATCTATAGTCAAGGATATCAAAAGCTGATACAACAAAGACGTATCTCGCAGCATTCCTTTACATCAAAACCTTACTACTCGAAAACAAAAAAACAAACAAACAAAAAAAAAACAAAAACAAAAAACAAAAACAAAAACAAAAAACAAAAAAAATACAAACAAACAAAAACAAACAAACAAAAAACAAACAAACAAAAAAAAACAAAACAAAAAACAAAAAACAAAAACAAAAGAAAACAATGCCGGAGCAAAAGTTATAACATCATTATCTTAACCTATCTTATTTCAATTATTATTGAAAAAGAAACAAAACAAAAAACAGAGCAGACGGACGCGTGCCAGGTGGTGGTAAGAAGGGAATGCCCTGTCTTCGAAGGGCAGTAAGGTCATTATGCGAAAATTTTGAAGACCAATCTTTGAAGACAAACACTTCATCAAATATAAGAACCATTCTATATTTCTCGAAATAGCTTTTAAGGTGGTATACAAACAAATAAAGGGATATGGAGTCAATGTACTTGGGACAAAATCCCTATAAATACATGGTCAGATTAAGCAAATGAACAACGCTTTCATTGTTTTTCTTCAACTTGAAGTCACTATGATGCCTTCAACAAAGAGAAAACACTCTTACCTCATAGTAAGTTCAAGACGGCCCCCTAGCACCGGTTTAAGCGGAATTCACTTGCTAAATGTTGAACAACGCTACATCGATCCCTGTTTTACATAATTTTTTTCATTAATGCGGGGTTGTCAAAAAGCATAACTTATCAAACAAAGCTCATTTTTTTGCCCCTGCCTATTTCTTGTCCTTTACAGTGTCAACCAATACTTGTTTCAAAGATTATGCATTCTGGTTTTATTTCTTTCTCTTATTTTAATGAATTGATTAACTTGTAAATGTCCTCATATAGCTGAAATATTGCATACCTTACGAAAAATTTTCAATTTAGAATGGACATGGACATCTACTTTTGTCTGTGATCAACAACATGAACTGCTTGTTGCCATCTTGTTCAGTTTTACTTTGTCCAAGACACCTTCCGTTGAAATCGAATCTGCAGTAAATTATAATCTGCGACCATAGGTGAATGCATTTCTGGCTAAAATGAAAATGGTATTTTCAAGCGTATTCTGCTGCCGTTGTTTCAAGTCTGAAAAAAACTAAATAGTAACTAGAATTTTTTCCTTTTGCAAAACTGAATTTACTGAAGCTGGTGTGCTTTGGACAGGCCATTTTTTCGTGAAATGATAAATATAGATTTTCTGGGATTTAACATATTGTAATTGATAAAAATAAGTCAACCAATGTGAAGTTGTCCCGCTAGCTGAAGCCCTTGGGGAAAACAACCTTACTCGGGTTGACAACATTTGATGCTATTCTTATATATTAAGTCAATATGTGTGTGTGTTTTAATGTTGAATGTGCTTACAATAATTTGTTTAAGCTGGTCAAAATTATATTATTTTCTGTCGGCTAGAGAAATTCATATGTGAAAAAAATATAGCTTTAGCTACATATACTTGTACCGAAAATTGGGAAGGTAGACTTTCATGCTATTTTTGACAATGTTTAGGCATTTTTTGGCCTACATATGCACGAAATTTAAATTCTATCTCAACAAGGGGTCCACAATGCTGTACTTGTGTGTACAATGCATCGCAAAAACTAGCAAAAACTATTGTATGATAAGAAGCATAAAGAACAGTATGATAAAAACGCAGATAGCTATTCATTGAAACATTTATTATAGCATAAATCAATACACATGCAAAATTACCGTAAAAGCAATTAAATCTGTGAAGCAGATATGAATTTTCTTAAGAATGAATCAATACATGAATTTTAATAAGTAATAAAACTGTGCATGATCAAACGTTTAACTCTATTTACTATCCAAAACATATATCGGCTGAATATTGATCGTTCCATCAAAAACGGTATGATACTGAAGAGGACAATAATACACAATTGGAGGAGGTTTAATAACGAAAGTTCTCTAATTTCTATCCAGTTTTCACGTTTCCTGTACAATGTGGAAACATTTGTTCTCTTCTCTAGAGAGGAGAACAAGTTTCGTGACATTTCCCGCCAAATTTACTCGGAATACAATCCTCGGTTTTTTTCGTCCAGTCATTAGAGAAACAGTTTTCACAACTTAAACACGTTAATTATGAAATTTCTCACATCTCGTTAAATAAATTTTCAAATTTTAAAAAGCTCGGCAAGCCTCGCTTTTAAACATTTGCAAAATTTATTTAACTCGATAATCAACTAGTTCTCGTTATGGAAACTATATTTCCATTGGCTTGGAGTAGAAGTATATTGAGTTTATTTTTCATTGTGCTTTTATCTTAAGCTGGTTACAGGGAACTACATTATGTTCAATGAATTGGTGTGATTTTTTGCATGAAAAAGAAAGGGAGAAAAAAACATACATATCCACTGACTTTGTTCGAAACACATTTAAAAATCCTCACATCTTAAACAACGTACATTATTAATATCAGCTCAGATATGTTTAGCTCATCTGGTCATAGACATGATGTGCTTTTTCAAACACATAGTGTCCGTCGTCCGTTGCAAACTTTTCAATCAAAGATCTTCTCTGAAACCATCGGGCCAATTGGAACCTAATTTGACCACGATATGGGAAAATGAAATGAAAGATCTCCCTGTCAGAAACGACTAGAGCATTTTTAATCAAACATAGTGACAATGGTCTTGAAACAGTCCCCTTAAAAATATATCCAACAGCCTCTAATCCGGGATGACAAACAGGAGTGATGATTGGACCATACGGAAAGCACATTCAAAGATCTTCTAAGAAAATACTTGTCATTTTTAAATCAAACTGCGTCACAATGGTCCTTAGATGATCACTTCCAAAAATGATATCCAACAGGCCTGTGCCTCATCGTAGATGGCCGCCAGCTAGGTACATAGATTTACACTGGACCCCTCAACTCTTAAACCCCTAATCCAATTACAGTCAAACTTGTTCACAACAGTCTTTATTCCCAATCAAAATGTATTTTCAGAGTTCATTTTATGCTTCTCAGACATCATGTTGATGAGTTCACAGGCGACATGTTAATGAGTTATAAGATTCAATCTGTAGGAAGGAATCTAGTACTTTTGTCGAATGACGGTGATTGTAAGAGATCTTTGCCAGTTTAATTTATGTTTGTTGACGATCCCGCGTCCATGACCAGAAAAGACACTGATGTAGCGTTGTTCAACATCTAGCAGAGAATTCCGCCTAAACTTACCATGAGGTATGAGCAAATCTAATTGTTGAAGGCCTCATGGTGACTTCCAGATGAAGAACAACTATAAAAGTATTCTACGTTTGCTTGGCTATAACATGTATTTGGAGACTTTTTCTCATGTGCATTTACTCTATATTCTGTCATTGTTTATCCATTGGAATTGCAGAATTTCTGGTACAACATTGCGACGACCTATTGACTATACTGCAAGCAAAGTCTATTCGTATATCCCTAGATTATTCATTTATAAGGACAAAAGATCTATCGGTGGTTTCTTTTATAGCCCATAGTCGATTCAAGATAACTACATGACATATTCCAATCTTTTTATGAACTACATGTCTGTACGCTCATGGTAATGATACTGTTTTGATGGTATACTGACGAAGTGATTTCCTGAAGACAAAGATGTTACCCAACGATACAACCACCGATACAACCTTTCAACATACTTTTATGATAACAAACGCCTAATATTTCAACGAAAGCCCAATTATATATACGTAGCTACTGACTGGAACTTATCAAGGCATAAATGTTTATTGGTCTTTATAACGAAGCACTTCAAAGGAGGTCAGAGACGTTTGAGAGTTCTCATACATTTGTTTATTGTTGTTATCTGTGCATTGCTTAGATATGTGCTGTTGTATGATTATGATTTTCAGTATTTGTCATCACATCTCTTTATTTTTATAGAATCAATAGCCACTTCTATAGAAGTCCAACAGGAAGGGACAGAAATTACAGCTGAGGCACAACAGAAATTAATATCTGGACTCTTTTCCCGTGGGAAATCAAAGTACAAACCAGAGTCGGACAATGAAACTTCACTTGATGGTTCAAGACCCTCCAGATCTAGTCTTGGTGGAATACGAAATTCCCTCATGAACCTCTTCAGAAATAGACCTGTAGTTGTTTAGAGATGTAAATAATTGTTTTTGGTAAAGCATTCTATGATGCCTATTGTAGTACATAATATCACCAAAGAATCGCAAATATTTTCTTGTTAAGCAAGCAATTAAACCATGTTTATATACGATCAAGTTCTACGTAATCATTTATTTACTCAAATACAACTCGTTCTGTGTTGCTGTTTACTCATATAGAAACCGTAAATCGACGTAAAAGCATTATGGTCATATTGATTTAAAACAAATTTTTAGATATGACCAAAAGACAATTTCGATACATAAATTCGTTTTTACATTTTATTGATTGTCAATAATTTTCTTTGTGCTGCTACTGAATTCCATTTTTTCTATAAAGACGAAATACTGTTCACAGCTGGGAATATGTTTCACTTGAGGAGACGATGTTTTTATAGCATTGGGTATTAAAAACAATTAAATGAAGCTTTTACACTTGATTTTATCTATTTTCATTTAGAAGATACGTTTAGATTTAGTTTTTCAATAACTATTTGCTTCAAGGGAATTGAACGTTATATTCGTATTTTTTCATCCATCCAGGGATGAAAAGCATGTTTAAAACAATAAAGTCTTAATAACGACCGAATACTTATTACAAAAATGAAACGAACTCAATTTATCTAAACCTTCCTTCAAACGAAATTCATTTACCAGTACCTCATCTCATACTAAGCATACCATATTTTACAATTACATGTTCCATGCAACAAGACCGAACTTCTATATTGTCACTGGGGTGTGAAATAAAAAAGTTATTTCATTTCTTATACTGTTAAAGAGAAAACTTTGGCGAGGGGTTTATTTTCGCTAACTTCGTGATTGGGACATAATTGCGAATATTTCTCCTCGCGGAAATTTGTTTTAAAATACAAAAGTAATGTCACGAATGTGAGATTCGCAAAAATAAAACCTCGCGAATAGACTAACTGTCAAAATCGCGAATTTTAAACCACTCGAAAATAACCCCTTTTACAGTAATAAAAAAAAAGAATTGAATATTTGCCGTTCAGTTACGGGTAACCACTTCATATATTATATTTTATTCCGAGCCAAAGCAAGGGCTGGAAAAAGGGCAAAGTTTTTGAAGCATTTCAAGACACACACAAGAGATGTATGCTCTCTTTACATTATAATTACGATGTACTTGTTCTTTAGAGGATTTCTCAAATACATCGGCAAACGAATACCGAAGCAAGAACAAGGAAAGGGGAAATTCTAAAATCATTTGTCCAAAATCATGGCAATTCACAGCAACACGTACTGAGACAGTATGATAAATGGATACACTATCATACTTTTAAATTTTGGCATTTTATTTTTTTGTAATTTAAAGATGTCATCCTGACCACCTGTTTATTGTGCACACATCTCATGATTTTATTATGCCAAGTTTTTAGTCCGTGGGCTGGAAACACTTTCCGTGCACCCCCCCACCCACTTCCGAACCAGACCGGTTTTTTTCAGTCCTTCGATGTCCCCTCTTCAAAATAAAACATGTTAACACGAACATAACCTGCACGCATAGACAGTATAGGGCCACTTTTATAGTACACCCGAAAAATTATTGTATTTTCGTTTTAACATAAGTTTCATCTTTTAAGCTCCATAACTTTTTACAGATAAGTAATAAGTACTGAAATTTGGTATCAAATTAAAGCTAATTTAATATGCTTTACAATGAACACAAGTTTGGGTACTTTACGCCCATTTTATGATCAGGGGATACANAGATGAAGAACAACAATAAAAGTGTTGTTCCATTGCTTGTTTTAGCATGTTTTTGTAGAGACTTGGTCTCGTGTACATGTTCTCCATATCCCTTCATTGATTACATGTTCTTCTGTTCATCGAATTTTTTTCCATTCCTATAGGAGAAATATCGTAGCTTTTTTGGCAATTTCTGTCCATTTATTTCTGAAGCAAATATATCCTTGCAACGTTTTTTTTATGTAAAAACATTGAATGACGCTGAGTTTTTGATTGTCTGTCCGCTACGCTATTTCGAGGGCCAAGTGTGTATGCGCTTTTCAACGAGTTTTCACTCAAAGCTTCTTACACATTCCATATTGGAATGTTTTGTTGTTGTTGTCATTTGATGCGTCTCTGTTGTCATGCTGTGTGTTTCATACATTGTTATGACCTCTACCTTCAAGTATAATTATATCAATTTGTGAAGTTCATATGTGAAATGCATATAAGCAATAAAATCTGTCATTCCGAGTTTAATTTGGAAATTTCTTGGTACCGATATATTATATATATGGAAGTTGCATTTACAGGGGGTCCAACCTTATAGGTTGGAGAAGTCCTAATTTGGTTGGAGAAAAAGCGTTTAGTATAAGTTAAAGTTACTAAGAATGTTTAGATATATTTCGAAAATAACTAAATAAATTCACCCTTTTCAGTCAATATTTGTTCAAATTATTTAAGATTTCGAAAACTATTGAAGAAAAACACCAACGACCTACATTATGAACTTCCGCGATATTTTCGAAACAGTTTTGTTCGTTAAGTTTTGAAATCTTTAAAATTTTGAACAAGTATTGAATGGAAAAAATCAGTTATATGATAATTGCCGAAAAGGAACATTCTTATCATCTACAATGATCTTGGTAAACCAAATTGATACAGAAACGACTTTGCTCCAACCAATGAAGACTTCTCCGACCCCCTGATTTATAACGATAACACATCACGTTTCAAACAGATATTGGAACGTTATATTTTTGCAGGAAACCGTTTTGAATAGCTATCTTATATTGTATTCTTGGTGTCGCATAACGAGACTTATAAATCCTCAAATGAATACCAATGTTGGTGAAAATAGCTGTCGAAAAAAAATATTATATGTTCTCTTGCCATAAATCGTTGAATTTAGGCTACTCACTATAAAGTTTATAATGTCAGGGTTTCAAAATTTGTATTTAAATCAAAATATCGATCATATATTATTCTAAGCAGAAATTATTGATAGTTCAGAGTACCCTTTGAAGAGATATATCATAACCGCCTTAAATGTTGGTTGGAAAACTATTTATTCACATTGGATTCAATAAAGGTAATAAACTATTCAAATGCACTGAAAGAATATCAAGAATTTCACAAAATTTTGTAAAAAGTCTATTAAGGGAGTATTAGCGTCAGATTTCAGAAGCATTCGATATCCTCAGGTTTTATCCATTCTATCAGGGTTAAATTTTTTACACGTGTATCATAATTGGTCATAGGTCGCTTTAAAATGCATACAATAGACAATGCATAAAATTCGAGACAAACTTCCAATTATATTTTGAAATATTTTAAGGCATATGAACAGCTAATGGAAATTGAAGGAAAACTCTAGAGACAACTGTTTCCCGCTAAAATTTTGACGTCGTATATATCTCAAAAATTCTTGCATGGATTTTCAAAATTTTTTGCTCATGTTGTTCTATTAGCAAAGTTCCTCAAAACAAATGGTCAGCAAATTAATAATAACTACAAAATTTCTGACACTCGTACTACAATAACTATGTATGCAATGATATGTTGGAAAGAAAACTACTCATGATGGTGGATAGAATAGGAGCGTTCCTTAAGTGAGAGTCAATTTCAAAAATTTGATTCGTGACCGTCCTTAATGAACAAATTGGTTACCGCATATACACACTTTCTTTCAAATGTCAAATATGTCATGCTTGGAATACTGTATAGATTTTATTTAAATTTCCTGTCTTTTGTTTAGAACACGGAAATGAAATTTCTCCACCCAACCACAAAACGGATAAATTTAATCGCAAAAAGACAACATATACATGTACATTACCAGTCACACCTAAGTGCATTGATACATTTTAATTACTTTTGAATACAAGATATAATTAAGCCTTGATATCGCATTCAAAAATTGTTGACAGAAGGAATAAATAATGCATGAGAAAGAACATTTTTCATTAAATAATGGATTATCAATAAAACAAAGTCAGCTTGGATAAACAAGCCGTGCTTTAATATTATGGTTCAATATAAGAGTACGAAACTAAAATACTGTATCAGATATATATACTTAAAAGTCAAATACAAAATCTTGATCAAAGAAATATATTCAATGCTCTTTTGTGCAAGATATTTACATGGAAAGTTTAAGGGTTTGGGTTTGTAAATGTTTTAACGTTGTCATTGATTAGTTCTTCAACTTATAGCAAATTAAAAGTATAGTCAGTTTGCGCATTAAAACTTTATTACAAACCAAAACAAATATTAACATTTGGTTCAGGAATATCAAACTCCATTAAAATATAGATCCGTGTAAATAGCATGCATAATGATATAGATTTGATCAATGCATTGTATTGTTAACGAACATCACAGTTACAAGTATAAATTGGGACAAGTACTCTCGGGTTATATTCACATAACGCTGCCAACTGAATCTTCTCATCGAATGTCGTTTCTTGCACATTTTTGTTTTATATTTACAACTTCATCAAGAATATCATCATATACTAGCTCAAGAGCTCAAAATAATTTATTTTTGCAAGTGTGTCATTAAGATTTATAAATTAATACTAGATAACAGCATTGAGTGAGAATGTTCGCTGGTTATGTTTATGTATTTCTGTCAGATTTTAGAAATTCTTCGGGTTTTATCCATTTAAATACTTACTTTAATAATTTTTTCCCGGTGACAACTTAATTTTTTAAAATTTTTCCCCTTAATTTCATTTTCTTTTTGGAGCATCCTGACAAAATTTTATTCAATTGGTGTTATTTTGTCACATTCATTATTGCTGATGTTAAACCTATGAAAATTCAGAGGAGTTCAGTTTTCCGCCATTTTTGTTTAATCGCTTGTATTTAAAAAATTACATCGGTAACCTTTCCATTTTTGGGGGCTTAAATTACTTCTTTTTTCCAATTTTCTAATAAATTCATATAAAATTGAAATGCTTGTTATTTCAAAGCAACGGCAGTAGAATACGGAAGGAACAAGGGAAGCCGTGACAACAAAAATCGAAGTCCAAAGACATTGCAAAAAACGGCAGCAGAGAAAAACAAAGACAAAACAAGGACGTAAGACAGCCACAATGCAAGGAAATAAAAGCATTAAGAACTAAGGCACTCATAGTGTGAACTCCCATGAAAACCGCGAGTGACATCAGGTGCTCCGGGAGGGAAAGCATGTCCTGCCCCGCTAGCGACAAGTGAGGCATAAATTGTTTTGAAATACCTGTTTGGTAGCGGATTGGTTAATGTCATTTACTTACCCTTAGGAAAAACCAATTTAAATCCATGGGACATGTTACTTCTCTAACCCTTAAACAGTGTCATGGTAAAATTTTGAAAATCTTTTGTAATTCTCTACTTTATTATTCAACAAGGACAAATCAGTAGCACAAACATCACTGGCGAAGACAAAACTAAAATTTTACAGTATGATGTACAAGACAACATGATTGACCAGCGAACACCTTTAAAGTATATATTGCTGTTTCAACGACTGACAGTTATTTCATATCTTCTGATTATGTGGTAATTCCGGAAATTTAAGCATCCAGCAGAGAAACCTATATATTCTGCTTTCTGTTAGAAAAGAGATTCCCTAAATCTCTTGCCGCCTATCGTTTAATAAAATGATATAGCTACAAAATTCGACTTTTTTCTTGAATGTCCTTCCGGTAGCTCAATTTGGGATTGGTTTTCTAATATATATTAAGTCTTTAAAATGCCGATTTTACGTTTTAAAAACATTCTCATATTTAAATACGTTAAACCCCAAAACCATAACCGCATGTAAAAGTAGTCACAGATAATTTTCTCATTCTCTTCATTATAACGTTTTTTATAATATAAATGCTAGGGGCCGTCTTGAACTTACTATGAGGTATGAGCAAAGCTCATTGTTGAAGGCCTCATGGTGACTTCAAGATGAAGAACAACAATAAAAGCATTGTTCCTTTGCTTGTTTTTTACCATGTATTTGTAGAGACTTTGTCTCATGTGCATTTACTCCATATCCTTTTATTCACCATATAGATGTCGTTTGGATGGAACACGTGGAATAAAATGTTTTCGTCTGTAGATTGCCATTGTAGAGTAAATGTGAGCAAGTTAAGACGAGCTCATATGCAAGCGTCTAACTAACCAAAAGTATTGATACAAGGGCAATTGTAAACTGAAAATATACTCGAGTGTAACACTTTGCTAGTTTAATTTTATGTTTTTGACGATTCCGCATCCATGACATGATAAACATAGACGTAGCGTTGCTCGACATCTAGCCATGAATGGCGACGATTGAAATTCCATGCTGTCTTCTGGTGTCATTTTCTCTGATGTTTCTTTATCACATTAATGAATTCAATTTCGAACATATTTGTTGATACGCCCCACTGTGAGTTTTTTTATTCAAATCAATAGATTAAAATTTCGATCATATACTTTGAGGTGAAGTAAAAATGAATAAATGTTTCCTAATAACTAAATACCGAAGTTACTGTGAATTTACTTTCTGCATATGCGCATTTCGACAAATTATGTCTCATCAGTGCAGATAAAATCTAAATGTTTGGAAGACCATAGAATCAAAAATGTTTAGAAACTGACAGAGAACAAATAACCAAAGTGATCTAAATGTAAAGCCAAAATCTGCTAAGGACAGAGCTTTGCATGAGGGAGATACTCCTTAGTTTTCAATAAAATTTACAAAATTTTAGATATTGTAAAGGTTT
>MJUU01009445.1:22316-32657 GCA_002080025.1 Modiolus philippinarum
AAAAATAATCGGCTTTCGGGTCAGCACCGAAGTACTGACTACTGGGCTGGTGAATACCCTCGGGGACTAACAGTCCACCAGCAGTGGCATCGACCCAGTGGTAACAAATAACTAAATACCGAAGTTACTGTGAATTTACTTTCTGCATATGCGCATTTCCACAAATTATGTCTCATCATCCTAATTCATTTAATATGCTGGACCTTCCAATTATGCATCAACTCTCCAGTTTCAAGAATCAAGATGATTTCATCTGGTAAACAACTGAGATTACTAGATGACAGCACAGCTAACATTTATGACCATAAATTTTCAAACTAATAAATGATAATAATTTTTTTTTGGATAGAGTGAAAATGCAAGTGCGTTATCGCTAACTGATTATAAAAAATGCAACATGGTCCAACCAAAGTAGAGTAAGTGTAACAATAATAAGGTAGTTCGTGGCATACGACAATTACATTTAGATTTTCTTGACAAGAGCTTGTAAAAAACGGAAGCTGTTTTTTTTTTGGTTCTTAAATAAGTATTTTTATATGACGATTCATTTTTACTGTCGTAGTTCAGTAATCCAGTGTATACCAGTGTATTCCGTTTTAAATAATAAGTTTTGGATGAGATTTTGTGATATATTGTGGAAAATATATTGATATACAGTTTGGATTCAGAATAAAATTTCAGGAGAAGGTGCCGAAGGGAGAAAATTTAGGGCGTGTTAACATACTTGTATGCACAGTGTTTTATCATATATAAGAAGCATAGGAAAATCGAACCCAACATCATACAAGAATTGATCATTTTCAACAACATGCTGATGAAGTCATTCGAAGGTTCTTCTCGACTTAGTGTTACATTTTTCATTATATATCAAAAAGAGGTATAGATGCACATTTGTATAGCTTCCCGACAATATTGATAGATTTCCGAAATTAAAATAAAGTACCATACAAAAATCATAAGCCCTATCAAAAATTTACGACTTAATGATTTTTTCAGTGATAAAAGATTTCTCAATGTACTTGATATGAAATGCGGCTATCACCAGATTAAAATTTATGAGTCCCAGTAGGAAAGACTGCATTTACATCAAACTCACCGGTTTCTGTACGAGATCAACAGAATGGTATGGACTTTTATATCAGAAGCTCATGGAGGGCATAATTAGTATTCTCAACATGTCAGTTTGCCTGGTATGCCTTGACGTGATAATATTTTCAAGGACAAATGAGGCTAACGTTAACAGATGACATAAGGTCTTCCCGTTTGGTTTTTTACGAATTAAGCTCTCGACTTGCAAGTGCTCACGGAAAGATAAATCTCGAAAGGGCATACAGTTAGATTAAGCTGAATTGGACAAGAAAAAGAACTAACATGTACTAACGAATTCAGAAGCATGTTTTCCTGTCCTGGGTATAGCATTACTGGTACTTTTTTGGACTTCTCTCAGTTTGCCACATCACTCAAAAACCATGTTGTTAAGGCTAGTAACTGACAGTGCATTTGTTAAAAGATATCAAAACATCCCATTATGTATGATTACACAGAGTATTTGAGTCCGTTTCCTTTGATACTTGATGGCAATGTGTTTTCTTTTGTAATCGAATGATTTCAATTGTTGGTTAATCATAGAATACAGGGACATGATATTGGACAATGAGGCTCTGGTACTAATGAATAAAATAGAAGAATATACATATAGAAACAAGGAGAATCACCGCGGCAAGTCTTGGATGTGGTGTACATGTACATGAGATTATATCTCATGTGTACACTTTGTTCAATTACTATTATCTAAGTTTATGTAAAATCTAAAACCTAAGGTTTAACTCCCTCCATCGTAGTTTTGTTGTCCTTAGCTATATTTGATATTACTAATTCTCTAATGATATGTCAAGTTTATACCGGTTTCGACCCGTTAGATAAATTTTCTTTATTCAACGTTTGTTGAATAAAGCCCCGTGCAATTTCCCGCTAAATCTATTCGGAATACAATTTTCGGTGTTTATTATTGATCATTAGAGAAAAAGATTACATCACTTTATCCCGATTATCACCATATTTTATCCACTCTCGATAGTTGAATTTAAAAATTTGAAAATACTCGGCAAGCTTCGCAATTAAAATTTTAAAATTTAACTATCTCTAGTGGATAAAATGTGTTAATGAACGGGATCTTGTGGTGTAATTTATATTTATTCGGATTTCGATTGGTTTTATGCATTTTAAACATTTTTGAAATTATGGATTTCCTATGTTTGGGTTCTAGGGTAATAGTAATTGAACAAACTGTACACATGAGATATTATCTCATGTACAAGTACAGTTAACATGTGTGTTATGGTCTCCTGTTCATTTACTCCACATCCTTTCGTAAAACATTGGACAAATATACAAGTTGCATTAGTGTCAAGACAAGTAGAACCAAAATAACCTTATGAAGAATACATGGGAATCGTAAAAAATATATATATAATAACATAAAATAAAACAAAACAAAAAAGTGCATGAAAATACTAAAAATTCGTGCATAATAAGTAGTAAATTTTGTTTTGCTGTACACGTGTTTAAAGGAGTAACCTCGCATTAGCAGCATTAGAATCTAATAATATGGAAGGCCATAATTCAAAATATAGTCAGAAAAGAAGTACTCATTACCAAACATACTTTAATATGAAGCAAAATTCAGTATTATGGACATCTACCGAGTGCTATACACGGAATGAAGCCGTAGCATTTTTAAGGAGTTAGAATTTTGATTAAAACAGTAAATTATAAAACGCAAAGTAAATTTTCATGTCGGACTTGAGAATACCCTCGGGGACCACTGGTCTACCAGCAGTAGCATCGGCATCAAATGGTGAATATTCAATCAAATATGTCAAAATTCAAAGATTTCGCTGAAAACTCCTGTCAAGTCAACGATGTACAAAACTTCGACAAGCTGTACTTGAAGAATGAACAACTTCATCGGAGTATGGAATTTGACGTAGAAACTCAAGTGTGCATTATATGTGTACGCTCACTTTGGAATTCAAAACAAAGCAATTATCGTTGAAAATAATTTATAAATTTAAATTCATTGCATGTCTTTTTATGCCAACGAATTTTACTATTTCCAATGCTGTTCGTAGTCTTTGTAAATACTTAAAGTAATGTGTTTTGAACGAAAATCAATGCGGTCGTGTTTAAGTATCAAAATACCTCATCGTGTTTATTAAAAGCAAACATTATCTACAGATGACACAATTACATAATGTTTATTGTTGCATGCTGATTTTGTGAACATAAGTGCTATTAGCATAAACGTCTTTTTGTTGTATTTCTTACTGTTTGCGTGTATTGTGGGCATGTTGTGTCTTTGGTCTTCCTACTTCTGGTGTTCTTGTTTTTGCCTTGTCTCTGGACTTTGGTTGTGTGATCTTGTGCTTTTCTACTGCCGTTGTTCAGCAACTTTCGTATTTTGTAATTCCATCAACATTCATTCCGATTCTTTTTTTTGTATTTTTAAGGTAAATATTTTTATGTCAAAACATATCTTTAAAAGATACCATATATCAATTAAAAAACTATTAAAATGATTTTTGACATCGATCTTGTGCTATCAAGTAGTGCCACGTCATTTTCTGATCAATTATATTTTCACACCTCTGTTGATATTTATCCTAAAGATTTGATTTAGCATTAGTTTGAAATTCTTCGATAATTTAATGACATCATTGAAGCTAATTTAACGCTTAATTTGGTAGTTATCACCTTAGATACGGGGTAATAACAATGGCAGAATATAATAAAATCAATGGCTAGGCTTAACAGCAGAACACTTCATCAAATAACAAGACGATTTACATTCCAATGAAGACAAGGGCACAAAGAATCTTGAATTCTTTGCCAATAAAAAATATTAGGAAATGATGTAAATTCCAACGATGATTAGATCGAAGTGGAATAACAAGATCCTGATTGTTGGGGATTACTACAATCCAGACGTCTATAAACTTCCCGTGGAATGTCAACAAGCAGCTTGGACATTATTGGGTACACAACAACGAATGCTGATCAAATTTATATTGTTTTGGTAAAATTCACTAGGACCTAAGGGCGACGAAAGAATTTTTGTCAAAAGCATTTGATTTTTGATTGAGTGTAATTAAGAAAATAACACAATGCACATTGACGTAAATTAGGAATTTAATCGTGTCGCATCTATTCAAATTAAATGTCATTGATACAGATAAGGAGATTCTGGCCTGTATGTAGATATACATACTAGGCTAGAGTTGACGGTTGTGTAAGCAAGCTTATTTCCTTCCAAAAATCATTTCATATACTCAATGAAAAAAATACAAGAGAATATGCCAGATACCGTCTCTTTTCTTAATGAACAAATAAAAGGATATGGAGTAAATGTACAAAGGAAAAAATCCCTATATATACATGGTAAGATTAATTAAATGGAACAACGCTTTCATTGTTGTTCTTCGTCTTGAAGTCACCATGAGGCCTTCAACAGAGAACAAACACTCCTACCTGATAGCAACTTCAAGACGGCCCCTAGCACCGGTTTGGGTGGATTTCAAAAGGTTGAATGTTGAACAACGCTACTTCGTGTATCCATTTTGGCATGGATGGCATTGATGGCATGGATGCGGGGTCCAAGGTTCAATCAAGGTACATCTCGTAAAAGACAACTTCAAAATAAACACCCATATTACTTAAGGTTTCGTGTAAACAAATGTTTATGGTACTACCGTAATATATCATTTTCTGATAAATGTCGTGAAAGAAAATAATAAAATTTTTATCTTTAACAATATTCTTGTACCAGTCTGTCCTTAATGCTATTAATCAAATATAAATTGAATAGTAAAAGATACATAGAAAACAAAATTATACAAATTAAAATCCAACAAAGAACCGATGAAATAGGTACATTTCACTTGCTGATGGAAGTTTTGATTCGTTTAAATGCAAATGCGGAACAAATGTTAATCTTATCATCAGATAAATTGACGCTTAGGCCACTCCAAATTAATTTCTAGTTCTTCGGACAACTATGTGAAAAAAAAAGGTAGCGAGCGAGCGAAATTTTTATTATTATTTTTTTTTTTCAAAACTCAGTTTTTTGGAAGCGAAGTTTTTTTCATCAATCTTCAAATTTAAAAAAAAATTAAATTTTACCAAAGATTAAAAATTGAGCGAGCGATAATAATTTTTGTGCATTTGTGTCATCAGGTCATAACAAGAGCTGTCGCCGAATGGCAGCCAAATATACCCCCCCACTCATTGAACCCTGAATCAATATGGTAAGTGCAATTTTAAGTTGGTGTGGACACAATACAGGTGTTGACACAGTACTACAAGTATGGACACAATAATATATCATCTTCAAGAAAGAACTTATCACAAGAATTCCAATGAAAATACTCTGTCTGGATCAGACAAATATAAAATTCATCTTTTGGGGAACAGGACAGCCATTGTTTTCCATTTTTTATGGCAGTGGTCTATATACCATCTGGGACTAATATACATTAGTCCCAGATACCATAGAGCGTTGGCGAATTTTTTGCACACAATACTCCCCGTTTCTATAACATCTTTTGTCCACCCTTTATCAAAATTTTCTATCCAGGAAATTATATCAAAAAGAAGTCTCTGTGGACCGCTAAGCTTTTCCCCAACTGGCTTTGGTGGGAAAAGAAATTCATTCTGACCTGCTATCATGATAGCAAATGCATTGGGCCGATTTGGTGCCTGTTGGTCACTTGAGAGTGTTTGATTGATTTGATCTTTGTTAGAGACAATATATTTGCATTTTAGGTCTTAACATGTTGTGAGTTTCACGTCCGTGCAGGGGTTAACAAATCCACTGGTCCGTGGTCCGGGACCTGGGAATTTAAACTACGGACCAGTGCAAAACACCATTCAAAAGTCCGACGGACCAGTGAAAAATCAGAGGAAATGATTTACTTCACGTTTCACGTTGTTTACTTTTTCATTGATCTAACTCAGTTATAAACTTTGAAAACATTGAAGACTGATTTTCTTCGTGCAAGACACCTACGGGAAATCCCTATCCCTATCATTTCGTCTTCAGTGGTTTTATAAAATGTCATGAGTCGTAACGTTGGTCGTAAGTTTCTTAAAACGTTTGCAAGTAATGACCGATCGTAACTTTAGTAATATGACGTTCAGGCCCGAGTTCACAGTTTTCTTCTTTACGGCATATGTCTATCAAACGCACAAGTGACAAAATTTGTTTTCTCTAAATTTGGGTTCGGACGCGGGCGGTTCCGGATTTGACGAGGCGGGAAAAATTTTTTTTTCTCTTCCTGTTGCCGAAATACACGCGGCGAATCCGACGAACTAGATATTGATTTGGAGTGGCCTTAGCATTTACACTTAAAACTTTTCCTCGGTATTGCCTCGTTAGTGCTAGTACAAGAATTAGCAATGTATAAATTTCTTACATTAACAGTCATATATTTTTACCGTGCGTTTTGCAACAGAAATATCGCACATTACTAAAAATTGATTTGAATGAACTTGAAATGATTGATATACAAAGACCCCTCGTATGGCATAAAAATGCACTTTTGTTTCTGATTCAATGTAGAGATTAAAGTTCTTCTGTTTCTAATCCCTTTGTCTGTTTTAAAGGAATTAACTCCACTAATTGTGGTTTTATTGGTTCTCTATTAACCTCTGAATGTGTCATAAGTTAGCCATTTAGGTATTTTTTATTTCTGCTTTTACAGGTATTTTTGTTATTTCTCCCATTTGATTTTATTTTGTGCAGTTTTATATATTCTTAACTGTTTAAATGGAATGTATCATTATAAAACGGTTCAAAAATCCAGAAATCTGTCTACCGTTTTCATATAAATAATTATACTGATGTGGTCGTTGCAAAAATCACAATGCTGTAGTTGAATAAAAATGAATACAAAAAGTATACTTTTTTAAAGGAACTCAAAACTAATTAACCACAGACCCCAAAAATAACCTTAGCCTGATTACTTTTGGTGTTAAGAATTAATGCTGCGTTATCACGAACAATTAATTTGAATTTAATTCGAATTCGATTCTACTTATAAAGCCAGTGCGAAGTCAAATTCGAACTTTCCGATGTAAACTCTCTTTAATGATACGTCTTCACTAAAGCCGATTTGAACTCCACTTTAAAGAAGCATAACGGTATCACTCGCTTTGGCATCCAATGTTTTCCTGATGCAAAGGGAAAACGTAAAGCAAAAAAAAATGTTTTGACAACTGATAGCTGAGCAAAAGGACCAACAAAAACTCCTGTGCCCTCCTTGCATTGAAGACATACTACATTCTTGAGATGGCAAGACATAAATTTTACCAAACTTGATATGAAGAGTGGATACCACCAAGTGGAGATTAAAGAAGAACACAAACAGTGTACTGCCTACACTGTGGGTTCTCAACAGTCACCTATTTAGACTTGCAACATACCAGAAATTTATTGAAATGTGTTAAAGGGACATTCACACACGAACCTGTCATCACCAAAGAAGTTACGCTCTTTCCAATCACATGTAAAATTAATATTTTTGCCGATGAGCTATTGCGTGGCCCATAGAACATAAATACGATCACAAATTGGCATAGACCGCGGAACCTGGAAAAAATGTCGATTCCTTCGATAAATTGTCTACTATAGGAAACTTATACAGGATTTAAAAAAAAACTAGAGGTACTGTGGTCCACTGGGCCACAAATGAATACCCCCGCATGCCCAATATAATGAGGAGTTTAAATAAAAGGCTGATCTTTAAAGTCAACTGCGTCTTTTAATGTTATTCAAAAAATTTAATTTAGGCTAAGTATCAACATACCAATGTATCGGTAAACAGGAAGTAGTAGCGCAACAAACCTGAAAATAGCTTACACGGTACAACTCATCNAAAAATAGCCCGAGCACTGACCGACTTGATGCCTGCAACTGGTAAAAAGATAACCAAGGGAAAGATGAAACCTGTGACGTGGAATTGGAATAAGAAACAAGAACATGTATGTCAAATACTGAAGTCGAAATTGTCATCTCCTCCATTTATACTTTTTTTCAGGTTACGGGGAAGCATTTGAGGCGCACATTGATTCATACAGACAACACATTTGTTCTGTTATCGGACTTGCCAAATCCGGTATTTCTCAGCAACATTTGCATAGAATATATATTTTATGCATATGTTGTTTATAAAGTACAAATTAGTCAAGAGACCTGGGAACTTATTTGCGTCAGATGAAAAAAATTATATTTTATATTATTATATAGAGGACGGTGAAAGATTGAAATTTCTCAGTGAAAGAAAAGTGATAATTAACTGTGAAATTATTTTCCATAATTTCACTCTAGGAAGTGACGTCACAATAGACGTCGTCAACGTTGTTGTTAAGTACACGTCTTGGCGGATTAACATGGAAAACGTAGTTCATGAGAAGAATCTTAAATTAAACCATTAATTATGAGAGAACTGATCTATATAATAATAACAATAACTAATCCTAGATTCTGATTATCGAAAATATTCAACTCATGATCGAAAAACACTGTAATTCACTCATGCGCTGCGCGCATTCGTGAATTACTGCGTTGTTCGATCATTCGTTGAATATTTTGCGATAATCAGAATCTCGGATTAGTTATAGTATAATTAGTCAATTAATTGTTACGTCATATGAAAAGGCAGGGAGTGGCACGTTCTGGCATGTAAATCAAATCAATTCCGCATCCGTTTCGTTTTTACGCAATTACCGTCAAATGAATGTGGCGTGTATGAGTACCGATCTACCTTCAGGTAAAAAGTACGTAAATAGCATTGTTTCTGGATTTCGATTAAATTTTTCATGCAAATGCATCAAATGGTGTTGGATATCAAAGCGAAAGAAAATCGGTTTTAATGTTTGAAATATGACCGATTGAAATATCAACAAATTATGCTGTATTCATGCAGAAGCTATGTAAAACGTGTCGAAAAATAGTGCAATAATCTTCCTCAAATTGAGGTATTATCAAAACGTATCCTACAATTTTTCTGCAAAAATGAAATGTTTTATATAGGGTCACCGAATTCATTTACTCCTAAAAAAGTTGAACAAGGTGGTAAATATTTGCATAAATATACCTTATAGTATGGAAAAAAATACGGAAAACTGAGTGTGACAGACCGACGGACTGACGGACGGACAGAGTTCAGACCTAAAGTTCCCTTTTGCGAACCCGATAGGGAACTAAAATCATATCAATAAAGCACAAATATTTTTCGCGACATTATATAAGAACAAGATGTAGGATATATTTTGAAACAACGATAATTAAAAGTGAAAATTTAAATTATTTTACGTTCACTCTAAATCTAATTCATGACGTTCAAGGATAATGTAATTATCACCGTAATCACTGTACTTAATATGAAGAAAGGATACCACCGAAGAACACAAACAATATACTGCCTTCACTTTTGGTCAACTTGGATTTTTCGATCTCGACAGAAACCCATTTAGACTGATTAACGTACCTCTCACCTTAAAGATTAAAACACCATTAAAAATACGCCAAACAATTGGTGAGGTAAGCTTCAACGTAGTCACAGTTTCCTGGACACTGTAACAATTTGAAATTGCTGTCGCGATTGCTATTTCTTTCAAAATGCTGAAAATTCACAGTATATTTTACTTCTTTGTTTCTTATGATCTTAAATAACATTCTGACTTTTAGTCAAATTCAAGGTGATTAAACGTATCAGCTGTCCCGGACAAGCTTACTTCATTGTTGAAGGTCTCAGGGTTTCTTCAAGATGGAGAACAACAATAAAAACGTTGTTCCATCGCTTAGTCTTTACCATATATTTGTAAAGACTTGGTCTCATGTACATTTACTCCATATCGTTTCAGTGACTAAGGTCACACAGACACACTAAAATACTCAAATTTATTGTGTCGGGATATGAAACCGCAATGAAAGATCATAAATCATGAATGGCTACATCAAATTAGAGTTATGGTACAACTGTACTTAAACAAAGACATACTTGTAATATCAGGGCCTATTTTCGAATCAATGAAGAAAGTAAACATGTATATTACGTTTGTTTATCTTAATCGAATAATTCCATTTGTTTAGTGAACTAAAGTCAGCCTTTCTGTCCATTTCGTGTCCACTTTCAGTGCCAGAAAGACAGTTCCTTCGTAAATATACTTCAATTTAACTTTTGCCCAAGAACTCATTGTGATTTCGAAACAGAACAATAAAAAATAATAGTTTATCATAAATGATAATAATTTTCTGTACTAAATTATTATGGACCATGTACA
>MJUU01009445.1:39014-49682 GCA_002080025.1 Modiolus philippinarum
AAAATAACGAATTAATATGCTTTATTGGCCTTAGAGAATTGATTTGATCAAGGGGAATAGACAGTACAATTTATCAAAAATTAATAAAAAAAAAAAAATGACAAACAATTCCATTATCACTTGAATATGATCGAAATGGGGGTGTCCAGTTCAACTCGTGTGCTAAATAGCCATTCGAGGTAAAAAAAAATACATTCGCCGATTTGAGAACTAATTCGACAAACACGAACAGAAGGTACAATTCATATATTAAGTTATTCCGTAATACTATACGTGAAAATAATCGGAATGTGTGATTTCGTATGCATGTCGATTCCATTGCTATGAATACACATGACACAGGTTAACAAATGTTATATTCATCTTTGACAAAGTTCTACGCGACAGTATTACTGGATTTACTCAAAGAGACAGGGACGTAAATACTGTGAATATTTATGGACTGTATGTTAATATCAATTCTATATAGCAACACCATCAGTATTCGACTTACAAAAAAGGATTTTGAAAGAAATTTACGCACTATATTTTGATCGGAAGCATGTAGCTCTTCAAATACGTTAATAGGCCTGAAGCCTCACGTGACTTTCTCGGATGGTTTTAACAACTCTCTGCCTTCGGCTTACGAGTTAAAAATGTATATCCCCACATATTGTCTCTTCCTCTGGACTCCGACGTATTACAGTTGGCTTCAAATCACAGTAATGTCCCTTTCCTAATATTCTCTAATTTCTTTTCAAATTGTAGCTCTAATTTTCTAATATAAAATGTTCATGTTTGTAAGTATTTTTGCTTTAAAAAGTGTTTGAACGTTCTAAATAGACATTTCTTAGAGTGGCTCAAGTTCAATAGGGGTAATAACAAAATTACCGAACAGAGTGGTCAAGAGCCGAAGTCCATGAGACAAAAAGACAAATCAGGTGGAAACCACCAGCAAAATTGTCGACCCGAAAACCGATTCAATTTGGAGCCTTGCAATATCTAATATGTAAATTTTGTAAAAACTAAGGAGTATCTTCCTCATGCAAAGCTCTGTCCATAGCTGATTTTGACCTTTACATTTAGATCATATTGGTTATTTGTTCTCTATCAGTTTTTGAACATCTTTGAATTAATGTTCTTCCAAGCGTTTAGATATTATCTGCACTGATGAGACATAAGTTGTCGAAATGCGCATATGCAGAAAATGAATTCACAGTTACTTCGGTATTTAGTTATTTGGTACAGGCATTTAAAGGTCTAATGAAACTAATGAAGGGCAAACAAGAAAAATTATATTCAGAGCTAGTGCGGACAATTTAATGGGATTAGTCCGACATATCTGACTTTCCTCTTGAAGAAGGAGCATTTGTCGGGAGACTGAAACACCTGTTAGTGTCAGCGCCTATCTTAGGATACGCCATTAGCAAGCTTCCATTCGAGCTTCATACAGACGCCTCAGGTAATGCCCTCGGAGCAGTTCTTCAAGTTTGGCTGTGGTGGATGGCAAGAAGGTCATTAGCTACGCCAGTAGGAGATTGACGAAGTCCGAGATGCGATATCCACCTCACAAACGGGAATTCTTAGCGCTCAAGTGGGCAGTTTGCGAGAAGTTCAGGGATTACCTCTACTGCGCTCGCTTCACAGTTTGGACGGACAACAATCCAATGACCTACGTGCTCACCACAGCCAACTTGATTTAACGGGCCATAGATGGCTGGCCAACGTAGCCGCCTTCGACTTTGACATCATCTACCGCCCAGGAAAGTCAAATGGAGACGCAGATGCACTTAGCCGCCTACCAGCTACAAACAGCAGATATGATGACACCAAAGCCATCTCCATCGATTCAGTGCAGGCCATATGCAACTCCGTCACTTCGACATATGTGGAAAGTTTGGCTATTGATCCTTCATCAGTACCATCAGATGAAGAGGATGATGATATACCAGCAGACATCATCGACTGGAGGAGAGCACAAGCCATGGATCCTCTCATCAAACAGTTCACCAAGTACGTCAGAGATGGAAAGAAACCAACAAGCGGATGTCGAACCAACACCACTTGTGCGACAGTTCGACCGCCTCCATCTCAAGGATGATGTACTGTACAGAAAAGTTGAAATTGACGACACAGAATTTAGCCAGCTTCTGTTAACAGCAGCACATGTTGAAACAGTACTGAAGGCACTGCACGATGATATGGGCCATCCTGGCAAGGACAGAACAACATCACTTGTCCGAGAGAGGTTTTACTGGCCAGGGATGGATACAGCAGTGCAGGAGATGCACCCTTAGGAAGACAGCAGCAAGCACCCTTGGTCAGCATCAGTACCCAGTTTCCACTGGAACCTGTGTGCCTGGACTTCCTGACACTTGAGCAATCTAGAGGAGGACATCAGCATATCCTTGTGATTACTGATCACTTCACTAGATATGCTCAAGCTGTCCCTACCCGAAACCAGACAGCAAGGACAACTACCAAGGCTCTATTCGACCACTTCATCGTCCACTACGGCATTCCACAACGCATCCACTCAGACCAAGGAGCAAATTTTGAAAGTGGAGTCATCAAAGAGTTATGCTTGCTGAAAGGGATGCAGAAATCAAATCAAGAACCACCAGCTACCACCCTATGGGAAACGGAATGTGTGAACGATTCAATCGGACACTCCTTGGAATGCTTGGTACATTGGAAGCACACCAGAAGTCCAATTGGAAATAACTTCTAGCACCATTGGTCCACGCCTACAATTGAACCAGATATGAGTCAACCAAAGTCGCTCCATATTTCCTGATGTTTGGAAGACATCCTAGGCTTCCTATCGACTTAGCCTTCGGTCTGAATCGGGATAGTAAGCAGCCTGCTGGAAAGTACATCAGCGATCTTCGAGATAGATTGAGCCATGCTTACCAGTTAACCGCCGAAGCATCCAGACAGGCACAGACTAGGCAGAAGGAGAGCTATGAAGTCCGGATCCGAGGAGCAGATGTTCAGAAGGGTGATAGAGTCCTTGTAAAGATTGTGAAGCATCCAGAGGGGAAACACAAGTTGGCAAATGTGTGGGAAGATGTGCCGTACGTGGTCCTTGATCAACCTAACACCATCATACCAGTCTTCGATGTCATCGGGGAAGATGGTGAAGGAAGGACCCGTACACTACAAAGGAACTTGTTACTTCCTATTGGTTTCCTGCGAGATAGTGACAGGCGAATATCTAATCCAAGGAAGAAACCAGTGCCGAAACCAAGAACAAGACAGCAGACTAGGCCGGACCGGTCAACTGTACCAGAGTCAACTGATGATTCATCCAACGAATCAGACGACAGTGACGAAACAGTTGGATACGTGCTCAGGCGGAGCAGCTACTGCTGAGGACTTAGTACCAAAACCTGCAGCAACAGAAGATCCAGATCCCATTGGGGACGCCCATTCTGAGGAAGACTACATATCAGGTCTGGAAGATACAACAGGAAGCACTTCCGACGATATGACAGATTTACTTGACAAGATGAACCACCTGTTCAAGAAGAACATGTCAACATACCACCGGTCCCAGCAAGAAGGTCAACTAGAGAGCGGAGACAACCTGTTTGGCTCTCATCAGACCAGTATGTTACCAACATGTCAGCTGTCAGTCATGGTACCAGAAGAACACCTGTTCCACCTAAACCAGAATGGCTTCAGAAAGCAGAGTACATCTCATCTTTATCTAATACAACCTTATTTCAGGTCTTGAAAGAGATGTAGCTCAGGCTATACTGGAAGTTGTCAGCCACCAGTAGAAATGACGGGACGTCATTTCATAGCAGGGGGGGGTGGCTAAGTCAAGTTTATGTTTATATTTAATTTAATTTAGTTATCTATTTATTTTTATATTAATTAGAAATATTTTATTTCAGAAGTATTTATTAAGTACTTTAATAAAATAAATACTTATTTTCAGATAAAGAATTATCCTGTTTAAATTAATCTAAATTACTTACTAAAACTTTATAATTATTTTCAGAGCATTTTAATATAACAGTACTTTTTCTTATTTTCTATTGGTCAGTTTTGTCATTGGGTTTATGGGACATGTGTCATTTTTAGGCGGGAATCCTTTGTCTTGGTTAAAGTCACTTGACTGATATACTTTGAGTATGGTGGAAGCCATTTATTTTCTGATATACATATTATTTTGGAATTTGTTCTTTAATTTTGGATTTATTTGATTTATTAATACACTTCATGAATTGTGCATTAAAGAACCCTGAACCTGAGATGCCGTTTATTATTTATTCTATGCCTGATTAGAATAATAATAATATAATATGCAAAGTTTTATATCTGTTGAGACGGTGTGATTTTTAAAATTTTGATTCAACTTTTGGTTGGAGTGCACTACGAAAGTCCATTACTGGGTTTATTGTTTTCATACCCTATAAATACGAGTTAATGCGTTTTTCTATTGATGGACATTTTATTTCAGTTGTATGAATATATAGTATATCTTGTATGAGCTTTTGAGATTTTTTGGATTTTTTGGATTCGCAGCACCTACATTCATTTTTTTTTTGTGTCCGTACGGTGACCCCTAGATGATTTGTTTTGGGTCGTTTTAACCTGGATATGGGATGTTGTATCCTCGACATTTACCCCATTTTCTTTCTTTTTCATACTCATGCGACCTATCTGCTTTCAATACAAAAATGTAAAATTTATACACTTAGATCCTCTTAAAATGTCATATGCCTGGGGTTAACGATTTAATAAATTGCTATAATGCATAAACAAAAGCCTAGATAAACTCTAGCAAAAAAGCCGGGATCAATATCCTTTTAAAATCTTTGATCACCAATACGTAACATGATATGGGCTGCTTTTATGACAAAAAATATATTTATCATAAAAGAAACAAGTATTTTCAATAACTATAGTAGAGTTGTAGATTAAAATGGAATTCACAGCGAGTGACATGTTTGATGAAAGTGCACGACATTACAAGCCAGGTATTCGATATTAATCTAATTTTCTGGAACGCATTTCACATCCCATCTCACAACATGTTTGGCACTGTGTAATCTTGCTCAGTGATATTTGCATGTTGAACATTGCTTTCGGTTTGACATCTAGTAGCGTATGGATTTATTAAATGTATAATGGTTTGTCAAATTGTATTTTAGCATGCAGAGAAAGGTATCAAGCAGTCACGTAAATGAGGGAATTTCATGATGAATTCAAAATCATTACATAAAAGCAAACGAAAAACAAACTGAAATTTTAAACAAGTTAAATTCATAGCTTAACAGAAGGAAATCAATGTAATTGACGGCTCTTTCATCCCCAAAAATTCAAAACTTTTGTATGTTACATAATTAATATAGTTTCTCTCGATGCTTGCGTCCTAGCATGCGTTTTAATTAAATTTTTAAAGTGTTGTTGATTGAAAACACCAGCAAAGAGAAATATCCATAGAACCCTCTAAAAACTGGCAATGTAGAGACAAAAGAAAGACTGCAACACTAATGGGGACGTAGAAAAAGTCGTAAATAATACAAAATAAACTCACAACTGTTATTTTGGATTTTTAGCACAAATATCGCTTTGTTTCTTCTCTGAAGAAGCTTCTAAAAATTACTGACAAATCTGGAGGGGGGGGGGGTTGGAAAACAGTCGATGAGTATCTCTCGGACGGTATAGCTAGCAAAACGGAGGACAAAAAGAAGATAAGGGTCGCAGAAAACCGTACAGTTAAAAGTTAGAAGTGTAAAAGTAGGAAGAGAAGTGAAATGCAAGTGAAATGCGGGCGGAGGCATCTAGTTCAGCCACACAGATTACACATGGTGCCGAAGCCGATACTATTCCTGTACATTTGCAACCTTCTCGCGGGGGAGCTCAGTCCCTTAGTGTAATCAACTCAAAAGGGATAAGTCAAGGGACCAGTGCTTCAAGTGTGTTTTTTTTCGGACACTTCGGCAGCGAATGCTGAAAAGAAGTTGAAACTGAATTCAACGCCACAAGACATGTGAATTAAACATCAAGACATTTTTCGGGTACAAGGCTCAGATATTTATGATTCTTTTCGTGAATATGAAAAAGGTTCAACTGATATTAATGTTAAAAGTAGGCTGAAACATACAATCAATGTTCGACAAAATGTAAATTGTTCGGAATTTATTATTGACGTAATCAAAGTAGGAAAGAAGGATATAAAATTTCTCTTATGGGTCAACCTGAAAATATATTTTTGAAATAAAAAAATCCGCTAATAAATATAGTAATTTTGTCAAAACAGCTATATCAGAATTTGGTCTTGCTAGTGAAGTTGAACGTGGTAAATCCATTGTATGATTGTCCGTATCTGTCAATACAAAATGTAAAGAGAGATTAATACTTGATATCAAATACGTATTGGTAAACAAAATTAAGTTTGAAGACTGGTGAACTGTTGTACAGTATCCGAGTATTGTTATGGTTTTGTTTTGACACTAAGTCAGGATATTATCATCTTAATATTTTTCATATGCATCAAACATATCAAGGGTTTTCAATGAACGTAAATATTTTGTTTACCGTCATGCGAGTTGGCCTTAGTAGCAGTGCATATATATTGTCAAATGTTATGTGCTCCAGTTAGTAAAACACTGACGTAAAACAGTATCAAAATAGTTGTTTACATAGATGATGGTTTTGGAGCTGCAGACAATGCCCATAATTGCAGTCACCATGCAGATAAGGTAAAATTAGATTTAATACGTTCCCGATTTGCCCCAAAGAGAAACAAATCAATCTGGACTCCATCTCCAACCGTTGAGTGGCTAGGTTTTGTTTAAAGAAAATAAAAGACATGCATTCACTGTTAGTACTTTTATGTGAATCAGGTGCTGGGGTGAAGATAAGGATCGTAACAAAACTAGGTGTACATTTGCAGTCATTAATCAAAGAGACAATTGGGATCAGTTTGTTAATATAAGGTGTTATTCTGAAGGCATGGATGAATTTTTCTTCTGGAAAAATAACATTAAGAATCTTACTTCAGCTGAACTGCTTCCAAGAAAATCAGATTTTGTCGTTTTTACAGACGCTAGTGACATTGGTGCTTCTGGTTTTGTAAACCCTTCACAAATAATCATGCGCAAAAAATTGGTAACAATGCGAAAAAGATTAAAAGTTCAACCTGACTCGAGGTAAAAGCAATTCAGCTGTGTACAGTATCATGGCGTTTACTAGTTTCTTGAAGGGTAGTACAGTTACGTTTTATATTGACTATCATAACGCCGTTAGCATAGGGAAAAAAAGCAGTAGAGTTAAAAGGTTGAAAGAATTGGCTTTAGATATTTACAATTATGCTTGTCTCATGCCATTTCATTTCACGTCAGATGGATTCCACGCATCGAGAACGAAAGAGCTGATATGTTGAGTCGCAATTTAGATATAGATGACTGGAGAATTTCCTAGGAGTTTTTCGTATTTTTAGACGAATTATGGGAACCTCATATCTTTGATAGGCTCGCAAATGTTGATAACGCAAATACATTACGTTTCTACAAAAGCCCAGAAGGATCATACGACATTCGAAATTCGATATTCAATTTAAAGAGTTTCGAAATTCGAGATTCAATATCCTATCTTTAGGTATTCGAAATTCAAAATTCGAGATTCAATATTCCATCTTCGAAAATCGAAATTCAATAACATAGCTTCGATATTCGAGATCCGAAATACAATATCAAGATGTGGAGAGTTTTGGCCAATGGAAAAACGTTTCACACAACTTAAAGACTTCCCATGGTCGCCATTTATATGTGGATGAAAATGTGACAGTGGTATGTTATGGTAAGTAGATTACAGTTATTGAAAAAAAACTCAAAAAACAAAAATAGATACGTAAACTTAATGTAAGTAAAGATTATTACATGTCTATTCCGGTATCTGCCCTGATATCAGTCCCGAGACCTGACATCTGCCCGACGCGGTAGCGGAGGGCAGATATCGGTAGAGGGCTGATATCGGGGCATATATACCGGAATAGACATGTCATTATCTTTTTATCACATATTTGACGGGGGGATGTTGCAAGCTAAAAGAAAACAATTACATATTTATTTTGCTTTTAAAATTGATAAAATTTTGGCAAAGTCAGATTGACCAACCCCCCTCCCCCAACCACCACCCCACTTCCTTTTAATTGTTGCAATACGTATGGTACATGTATATGATGAGATATGCTTAAATAGAACGGATCAAGTAGTGTTCAGAAACTGCATCTTTCTCATCTGAAAGATGAAAAAATCTTGCCAGGAATAACAATGCAATGTAAACTGAACTGCAGTGTCACTGTCAATTCTGACTCGACGAAATCTTATGGAGTTCATCTTCTGTCCGAAGCCACTGTTTGAAAATTTCAGCACCAAAAAGGTTTCCCTTTGCTGTTTCATTTTAAAGCAACCAACAAATTCGGACTTTTCATTTTCAAAACACTTCTAAACCGAGAACAAGCTTCGGCTTCATCCATATTTTGTTTACGTTGCTAGATGACGTCATCAAAACAGGGCAGATAACAGTTATCTGCCCCGGACACGGATATCGATTAGACTTTCATCCGGTTATTACATATGCAAAATGGTACAATTTGCGTATAAATATGTGATAAACATTTATACGATTCGGCTTAGCTACGGATGATGGCAGAGTCACCATGTAGAAAACAGAGCAAGCAAAAAGATAAAGAAGGTAACTGAAACAATATATATTAGATAATCAAGCTTTAATTGCTTGTACCTAGCTCTCTCCTAAGCCTTTTATGCCCCGGGATCTTTGGATCGTGGGAATAATGTTTTTACACTGTCTGTATGTATGTCTATCTGTCCGTAAATTTTACCTGGCTCATAACTTTTGAATCAGATGTGATAGGCCCTTAATATTTGGTGTGTAATAGTAATGGCACCTAATGTTTATAGATAGGAGGGCTTGTCCGACTGTCAATGAACATGAGGTGTGATTACTGATTTATCTTACTGGTATCATTCATTACATTAAGTGAGACAACATTTTCAAGATGTTTGTTTAATGCTGATTTCTGAACACTAAATATAATTTCATATCTGATAATTAAGTAATTTTTTTATTTCTGTAGAAAAATAAAAAAATGCATTCACTTGTTTTACAGATAATTGTTAAATTAGTGAGAGGTGTAGTAAAATGAGGCAAAGACAATATATACAGAGTATTTAATTTGTCGAAACACAAACTTCTGCAACATCATCTGCACCTCTTTATTTTAACGATTCTGATAAGACTCAAAATGACACACATCCTTGTTAATATTTATAGAGTAAGATATGTAAAGCCGCATTGCAGATATGTATTCAAAATTTTGCTTCTCAAGGGGTCAAAAATGATTTTAAAAAATTAGTGTTGGAATCGATTTTTCTTAATTTTATATATAATTATTTTTTTTTCAGGACAGTGGTTTTGCCTTTATACACACCGGCCCTTGAACTTGACAACTTGAACACTATTTCGAGAGATAAATTGATCAGACGATATTTCATTCAAGGGTATACAAATAAGGAAATTTGTCAATTTCTTCGAACCATGCATGAAATAACAATAAGTATTTCTCAGATTAAACGGATTAAAAAAAACATAATTTAAAACGTCGCGCAGGAAATATTCCACTTCCTGAAATTATTTACACTATATTTACTATAATAGAAAACAGTGGAAAATGTCTAGTTTATCGCAGTGTTTGGAAAAAGTTGACCACTGAATTCGGATTTGTTGTTCAAAGGAAAAGGGTGATGGAACTTTTGCGTATGATAGATCGGGATGGTGTAACAAGGAGAAGGAAAAGACGATTATTGAGGCGTCAGTATTCAACTCCAGGGCCTAACTTCATCGGCACATCGACGGATATGATAAACTTAAGCCATTTCGCTTTGCCATACATGGCGCAATCGATGGATTCTCAAGACGCATTCTCTGGCTGGAGGTCGGCCCAAGTAATAACAATCCACAGATAATTGCAAAATATTTTTTGGATACTGCTAATCAATTAGGGGGATGTCCACAAGTAGGCAGATGCGATATGGGTACAGAGAATACAATGCTAGAAGAAATAAAAGTCCTTCTTCATGCTCTCCATTCCAATGAAGGAAAAGTACTTCAAATCAGAGAATCGAATCCTGGTGGAGTATTCTAAGAAGGCGGGCTTCCGATTGGTGGATTAACTTTTTCAAAGATTTACGTGATAATAATTTATTCAGTTATTCAGATCCATTACAAGTAGAATGTCTTAGGTATTGCTTCATGGATGTCATTCAGAAAGAACTTACTAGTGTTGTTATTCAATGGAATCAACATACAATGCAAATGAAGAAGAATAACGAAGGTCCCAGAGGAAAACCGGACATTTTGTTTTTTGTCCCCGATTCTTGTGGTGCTGGTGACTTTATGTTGAAATGTGACCAGAATGACATTTCATATTGTCTTCAAACATATGGAGAAAGTCGACCTATCTATGGTTGCTCAGAAAATTTCGTTGAACTTGTAAACGTTGTCTTGCCTTACCACGATAGACCATCGAATGTAAATGAAGCAGCAGATCTGTACGGAAGATTGATTTCTCAACTTAACCTTCACGATAAATGAATTCAAACGTTCTTTCAAATGTTGAAATTTGCTTATATTTGTTTAACATATATA
>MJUU01009448.1:0-28418 GCA_002080025.1 Modiolus philippinarum
TCTTGGAAATATTGACTAAAACAAATGTGCCGTATATGAAAAAATCATTATATTTTTCCTTTAAATGATCAATATTGATAAAAATCTCTTTTCATATTCTATTTGGATAATATGGACTAAAAAAATCCCATTTCTATTTGGTTTGGATGATATAGCCTTTAAAATTATGTTCTTTTTAGGTACTATGAACTGAAACAACATGCCAGGTATGAACAATTTCTTTTTCGTCGTCCAATTTTGGTAATACTGACGTAAAAATATGTCTCGTGTCAAAAATTTTCTTTTCAATGTTACATTTGGGTAGTATTGAGTAATACAAATGTGCCAATTTTGCAAAGATCTAAATTATAATGTTCTATTAAAGTGGAAGATAAATGTGCCATGTATGGCCTATTTTGGGCGGGGTTGCACGGAGTGCAAATCCGGGTTATAGTATGGTGAATGTCGGGCGGGCGGGCGGGCGGGGAAAATGGGATACTGATTTTGTGAAATCAACTCCTCCTACAGTTTTCATCCTACATTTTTGAAACTTCACAAACTGTTTCTATATATATTGTAGATGTTCACCATCCTTTTTGGAATGATTTTAAAAAAATTTTCCTATTTTTATGGACTTTGGAACTTAGTCATTTTTTTTAACATTTTCAACAAAGGGTACCTATTTTGTGATATCAACTCCTCCTACAGTTTTCAACCTACATCTTTGAAACTTCACATAATGTTTATATATATATTGTAGATGTGCACCTCCCTTTTTGGGATTATTTTGACTTTTTTTTCTAAATTTTAGGGACTTTGGAACTTAGTCATTTTTTATCCCCATTTTCAACAAAGGGTACCTATTTTGTGAAATCAACTCCTCCTACAGTTTTCATCTCTGACCTTCGAAACTTCACAGATTGTTTCTATATATTTTGAAAATGTGCACCTGACTTTATAGAATTATTTCCAATATTTTTCCTATTTTTCCTGGCCTTTTAACTTAGTCATTATTTATCAATATTTTCAACATATTCTATACACAGAGCTAAACAACACTTTATAGCTAAAAACACCAAAACGCAACCCGGCCATTTGAGTCTTTGACCCATTTTTGGGGTGATATGGACCAAAACAAATGTACTGGGTATGAAAAATTATATTTTTACGTTCTATTTTGGCAATATTGACTAAGACATATGCAGGATAAAAAAGTCTATTTCCAGGTCGACTACTCAAATATTAAATCCAAAATGGCAGAACTCTAAATGTTAAACCGAACTTGGCGAGACAGGAACCATCCCATGACAGAATCTGTTATTAGTGTATACTCCAAAACTGTCTCAAAAATCAGTCTTCTTTTTTGGGATTTGGATTATATTTGGCTAAAACTATGATTTGCGTTTTCGAATAACAGAAACAAAGCTTTGAGAGGGCAATATTATTTTCGATTTTAACTAATATTTCGATGCCGATTGGAAACTCTAGTTTTCGTTTGAAATACCAGGTATTTCGATCGGAAACCGAAACTCTAGTTTTCGTGCCGAAGAAAAAACTACAGTTTTCGCTAGGAAACCCTTATTTGTTGCAAGATACTGGGTATTTTGTATTTTTGTGACTATTGCGTGCAATAATGAAAATAAGCTGACCATATTTTCAATACCGACTTGATAACAATGTCATCAAGAAAGCGGGATACTAACACATACTAATACTTTGGATTTACCACTTAATGTTTGTCTGCAAATTCCCACTTTTGTTACATAGAATGGTGCACAGTGAGGTGTTCATTTGAACGCGTCTTAAGAGTCCGAACAAATACAGTTTTCCAACGCAGTGAAGTAAAAATAAATCTTTGCCATCTTGTCTGGTACTTGCATTGTTTTATTTACTGTATTAATATGTATGAAATATGGACACTAAGGAGCAGTCCTTCCTTGCATAGCTCTTTTTATGGTTTTATTTAACTTCTTTTGAGGAAGGCAGGGGTATTTATTTTCGCTCTTGACTGTTATTTTTGCGTTTGACCTCGGGCACAACGCATGACACTTTTTCGTTGTTTTTACACTTTATTTTTTTATTACTTTAAACTTTATTAGTCAATATACGGCTATTAGTTACCTGAAATATTTTGGCAATCAAAATAATAATATATATGCACCTTTTTGCGACAGTTCAATTGCAAATACATATTATTTTTGTTTGACCTCATAGTTCCTTTGCTTGCTTCTACCATATCATGTGCATTTACTACGTATCCTTTCATTGTTATAAAGATATATCGGCGAACAAATAGAGAAAAAAAATCATTATGAATGAAAAATAGGCAAGCCATATGGTAAAAAAATACAAAAGTAGGCAACGACGAAATATACTGAACACAATAGGCAAGAATTTAAAATAAAATAAAACATAAAAATGAAGGAAGAGTTGTGTCGACAAATCATTTTATCAGTAGCTCGATCCTTTGTAGCTGCTGTACAATAGCTTTTAATTTTGTGATTTTTTTTTAATTTGCGTACCAAATAAAAAAGTGCACAATGGTCTTTTGAGAAATGGTTCAGCGTTGTTTGTTTATATTTCTCTAATTTTTGTTCACATTTTACGCCTCCAAAGCCATGTTAAAAAACATCGATAACTATGTAAGCAAGACTCGAACCGTCAATCAAAAAACGAATAATCCAATGACTATGACAACACCGGATTCACAAGAAACAGCTAGATGGGGTTGTCAGAAACGACAGCTTTCTCTGCACTCATTAAATAAAACCCTTACCCTCAAAGTTCAAGATTCCTGCAATCTAGAATAATGACTGTCAGAGACGACAGTTATCTAGTTGTTATAGACCATGGGCATAATTTTATTTTACATATTTGAAATCAAATCACCAACAGTGACTATTTTTACTGAAAGGAATTCAAGGATATACGATTATTAGGTAGAATTCTAAAAAATATTTGAGACTTTTAGGAAATTTACCAAACTTTGAAATATTTTGAAATTCCAATTGGTATGTTTGTTCGAACTGACACAGATTCTTAAACTATGGTTTTTTGTAGAATTAAAAAAGTGGCATTTGAGACTTTCAGGAAATATACCAAAAACTGGAATCAAATATTTTGGAAATGTAATAAGTTAGAATGCTATCCTAACCAAAAGAAATTGTAAAAGTATATGGGGAAGTGGAATTTACAACAAAAAAAAAATAACTGTTTTTGACAATTTTAGAAAATTGACCAAATTTGGAATAAAATATTTTTGAAATTGTATAAGTAGAAATATTTGTTGAAATAAAAAAAAAATCTAAGAGTATGTTTTCTAGATAGAATTCCAAAAAATATGTGGTCGTTGATACTTTCACCTAAATCGCAATCGAATATTTTTGAAATCCATTTGATGAAAAGTTTTGTCCTCATCGAAACAAATTCTAAGGGAGCAACTATTTGATTTTTAGGGGGGGAAGGAAAGAACATGTGATCCTGGATATTTTCGTCGAGCATTGTTATCGCTGATATTCAGACTATATTCAACAATTCTGCAAAAAAATAATAAAACACTTAATCCGAAAGTCAAAAGTTTTAATGTTGTTACAGTGTTAAAATGATCTAGAGTTTAAGATGTCAAGTAAATTTTTAGAGTTTTTTTAGTAGCCAAATTTCATTTACAGCGTTTCTTGAAAAGCAAGTATCACACTATTTTGAAGGCCCACTATTGCAGCAGTCAAAATGGATGATAGCTTAGAAATAGGCCTTGTCGAACATTTCGCAGATCCATGTATGTACCGTTGTTAAGCCGCTCTAACACTACACCGTATATAGCAAAAACGTATGAGGAACAGATGAAAATCATTTTTGTACGGTGGTAAATATTTTTGTTTGTTCACGAATTACAGTGAAAACGCACAAAAACCGGAGATATACAGTAAGTACACCGTACATGCACAGTCCTGGTATCGGATAAACCGAACTCGCACCGAACAAACACCGGAACCCTACAGGACGAGCACCGAATAAAACTAATTGTAACATATCGGACGGGTACCGATTAAAAATGATTGCTAAGCCCCTCTTACACTACACCGTATAACCCAAACGAACGCCGAACGTATGAAAATAAATTTTATTCGTTTGTCTCCGTTCATATACGTTTGTTGTCCGTTCCTTATCCGGTGAATACGGTACAAGTACGGTGATGTCCATTTTGTACGGTGAAAAATTTTTAACATGTTCAAAACTTGGAACGGACATATACCGCACAAAATAAACGGTGAATGTACGGTAGGTTTACGTTTTGCTCGGTTCTCATGCGTTGTATGTACGTCAATCATTCGTTGCTTGTCCGTCTTGCATCCGTTCATGTACGGTAGATTAAATTGGCGAAACGGACTATTACCGAAGGGATAACGCATAAACCGTTCGAGTTCCGGACTTATTGCGGAAACCAACCGGACAAGCACCGAATGAAGTGAATTTATGAAAATATATGTTGTGCAAAGATCAAAATTAAATGTTATAGACAAAAAAAAATAGGAAACGTAAAAGTAGGCCACAATTAAAAGATAATAAGCACCAAATATAAAATATAAAAAAAAGATAATAAAACAAAGAGAAAAGAATAACAGCTCCGTAAAAATCACAAGAAAGGAACAGAAAGAAAGGCCAATATTTTCGAAATTACCGGTATGGCTTCAACTATGAGGCAACCGGACGCAAAACCAAAATGATGGTCCTGCCAGAACGAGAGAACCTTGAACTGCTGAAGTGTAACAGAATTTATCTGGTTGCCCCGTAGTTGGAGGTCATTAGGCCGATAATTTGAGCCATAATTTCTATTCCTTTCTTGTGATTTTAGCTGGAATTTTATTATTTTTTACTTTGTATATTTTTTCCTTTCTACCTTTTAAAATGTGGCCTACTTTTACCATTCTTATTTTGCTTAAAACGAATTTACAACGGTTGCTTATAAGGTATGTGGTCATCTAATAGAAGGTGGTATACAGTACACTACTTTTTTAAAGTTGCTAATATAATTTAGTAATCGCAAGAGTTATGCAGTGTTTGTTGACTTGTATTGCTGTTGTAACATTATTCTGACACATACCCAAAACATCAAAATAAGAAAAAAATGTCCGTTTTCTCGCCGTTTAAAAACGTTATAAGTGTTAAACAGCATCCGCTACCATAGATGCTGTATACTTGGTCTTGAGTTTTCGCCTTGGGTCGTTGGTGGAGAAGTTTAACTGACTTTGACAGTTCTTTTCTTTGGTCATTCTCTTGCTTTTCTATTCAGTAACATTTTGGATGAATGAATTTAATTCACAGTAATTTTGGTATTTGGTTGTTTAATTGGTCAAGCACACTGTATTGATTATCTGTGTAAAATAAGTTGTTGAGCGGTCAAAAGACACGGGTATCGTCTTTTAAAATCGATAGTTTTACATAGTATCTATTCAATTCGTTTTTACTCGGTGCTCGTGCGGTACGTTTTCGTTAACAATCCGTTTTATTTGGTACTCGTCCGGTATGTTACCGTTACAAGTACGTTTCGTTCGGTGCTCGTCCGGTAGGGTTCCGGTGTCAGTTAGGTGCGAGTTCGGTTTATTCGGTGCCAGGACTGTTCATGTACGGTGTACTTACTGTATACCTCCGGTTGTTTTGCGTTTTCATTGTAATTCGTGAACGAACAAAAATAGTTACCACCGTACAAAAATGGTTTTCATCCGTTCCTCATACGTTTGTGTTATACGGTGTAGTGTAAGAGCAGCTTAACGAAAACGTACCGTACGAGCACCGAGTAAAAACAATTGAATAATTACTATGCAAAACAATCGATTTTTCAAAAAAACTATCCCGAGTTCTTATCGTTGTCTGCGTTTGTCTTTTGTCTTTTTATTGCTTTTCTTGTGCATTGTGGCATGTGTTTGTAATTTTTGGCTATTGTAAGTGTTTCCTATTGTCTTTGCTATATTAAACCTGTGTCTTTTGACCGCTCAACAACTTATTTTACACAGATAGTCATTGCGGCGTGCTTTACTAATTAGATTCATTTCCCCAAAATGTCACTGAATAGAAAAGCAAGAGAATGACCTAAGAAAAGAACTGTCGGGTCACAGATAACCTTCTTCACGAACGACCCAAGGCAAAATTTCCAGTGAAGATACTCAAGACCAAGATCGGATTAAAGTTATACAGTCTTTAGACAGGAATAAAAGCCCTGTCCTTGATAAACTGGAGTTCTCTATGTATCGTGTGCGTTTTTGTCACATGTACATTCACCCCATATCCTTTCATTTTTCCTATTTAGAGTAGCGGATGCTATTAAACGGCAAAAAACGGACAATATTTAAATTTTGATGTTTTGGGTATATTTTAGAAAAATGTTACAATAAATACTAATAAACAAACACAGCATAAGTCTTGCAATTACTAAATTAAAGAAACAGCTTTAAAAAGGCAGTTTATAGCACCTTCTATTTGATAATCACATAATAAGCAATCGTAGTAAATAAGTTTTAAGCAAAATAAAAATGGTAAAAGTAGGCCACATTTTAAAAGGTGAAAAAGGACAAAATATACAAAGTAAAAAAACAATAAAAGACTGGCTAAAAACAGAAGAAAGGAACAGAAAGTATGGCTCAAATTATCAGCCTAATGGCCTCCAACCAAGGTGCAACCAGATAAATTCTGTTAATCTTCAGTGGTTTAAGTTTCTCTCGTTCTAGCAGGACCATAATTTCGGGGGGGGGGGGATGGTGTTGTCCGGTTGCCTCATAGTTGAAGCCATGAGGTCGAAAATACCGTCATTTCCTTTTGTTCTTTTTTTTTTAATTGTGGCCTACTTTGACGATCCTCTTTTATTTGTATGTTAATTTTGGCCGTTGCACAACATATGTTTTTATAAATTTAAGTTTATTCGGTGCTAGTACGGTTGGTTTCCGCTGTAAGTCCGGAACTCGAACGGTTTATCCGTTATCTCTTCTGTAAAAATCCGTTTCACGAATTTAGTTTACCGTACAGGAACGGGTGCAAGATGGACAAGTACCGAATGAATAACGTATATACAACGCATGACAACCGAACAAAACGTAAACCTACCGTACATTCATCGGACATTTTGTGCGGTATAAGTCCGTTTTTTTGTTTTTTTTAACATGTTTAAAAATTTCCACCGTACAAAACGGACATCACCGTACTTGAACCGTATTCATCGGATAAAGAACGGACGACAAACGCATATGAATGGAGACGAACGGATATAATTTAATTTTATACGTTCAGCGTTCATTCGTCTAGTGTAAGAGGGGCTTAATATGGGCATTTGTGTAATTTTGGTACCATACATTGAGAACAAAGAGGGGAGACAGTGTTTTCAGCGGCTTGGTCGAAATCTCAAAGGAAAGCAAAACAGCTTTTTGATCCTGTTAACAGCGTAGTCACTGTCGTATGCGTGTGCAGGATTGGACAAAACAAGCTGGCGGACAATATTTGTCGAAAACGGATAGGCATGAAGAAATGTTCACTTTCATTGTGTATACGATGTTCTTTGAATAAAATGAAATACTCTTGCGATCAAGAAGGTCTTGTTTAGTTTATTGGCTGTTTATGATACCGCTTCTTTGTACATTTGAATGTTTATTCTTCGATGAAACACCATGGCATCTCTGCAATTTAGTTTGAAGCGGGTGATGGATTGTATTTTCCCTTTTCACATATTTTAAGATCCCGATTGTTGGGAAAAGGCACCTTGACTAAATCTTTATATCAAGCTCTATTCACTCTGTGTCATATTTACAAAAATATCCAAATTTAAATATTTGTTTATGTGCAGGATTGCCCCTGTTACTTTTTTTACCAAAATTGTGCAGGATTGGACATAAATTTTGGATCAGGATTGGAATTAAAAGACCGGTCATATTTTGAAAAACTCCGTTTCTGGTTCCTTTTAGTTGCATTAGTGGAATTTCAATACAAAATTATGAAATGTTTTTCAAAGAAACAAAGCTTTGAGTATGCGACGAAGCATGCCCGTCTATGAATAGAAGCATTAGTACCGAAACAGGTTTGTAACAACCTCCATTAGCTGCGCTAGTACTCCTTTAGCCGTTAGATGGTAGATAACTGTTCTATGGTCCTAGGGGTACCGGTATCGAATCCCAGTCTGGTGACAGGTGATTTTTTTAATTAAATTCATGATCTCCGACTACGGGTTTAGTATGTTGTCTGTCACGCTCAGCTATGCCTTGACCATTTTTGATGCCTAAAGGAAAGGGGACTTAAGCATATAAAAATAATGCAATGTGCACATATGTATATATCACAACTTTGACCTTTGACCGGTTGCATTTGGGCTATATAACCTGGCATAGTATGCCGTGTTGAAAACTCATATCACTAAGCCTCACTGTGACCTGTTACCTCTTTGAAAGGTCAGCTTGATCAATTTGTCTGTGAAATAATGGTTTTACCCAATATAACTTAGATTTTCTAAAGATAGATAGATGTATTCACCACAGGTAGGTGACGTGACACTCAATTAGCTGAACTTTCCAATTTAGATCCTTTTGGTTATTTATTCTCTATCAGCTTTTGCACATTTTTGGTGAATGGACTTCCAAAATGTTTTGGTTCTTTCTGCACTGATTAGACATAAGTTGTCGAAATGCGCATATGCAGAAAAAAATTTACAGTAACTTCGGTATTTTGTTATATACCATGAAAGCAACCATCAAAATATATGGCAAGCAGCATCTTCTCTACTTTGTTTCCGGAACACTGGCAAGTTCGATGGTATGCTTTTAGCAATGTAAAGCCCGTCCGTCTCCAACAATTTTTGATTGTAAGAACCCTTTCACTTCATCCTAGGCATATATTCATAATTATACAAAAGCACGTGGGCTTATCGGGCTATGTAAGTGAACATTTTAAGGGAAAGACCCGATGGGAAATTCCTGACTTCATATAATTCGGCCTGATTAACCAAGCAATATCGAGTTGATTGAAGGAAAAAATTCGAAACTGTGGAGGTTCTTTGAAAAGTCGGGGAAGGGGTGGTAGCCGACAGCTCTGTATTCAATGCTGACTTTAAAAACATCTAGGTAAATAAATAAACAACACTGTGGAAACCGAAAAGTTAAATCCCTGTGGTGTAAAACGTATTCGTGAGTGTTTGGGGTGTAGCTGGCCTTTGATAACTTGAATTCAAAGTAACCTCCTAAACTCAAGACATGTATCTATTATACATCACTTAATAAAATGGTCCATTAGTTTTGACAATCGACGACTGCCAATATTGTCCATTTCATTACATAACAAATTATTTTTAGGAAGTGTTTTTTTTTAAACATACGGAAAATCGTACAATGCAGTGAAGCTTTAAGTACATTGGGATATTTGTCAACTAATTTGTTCCGTCTAAAATAAACTTTTGGTGCCGAAATATGCAAACAAAAGATCAACAGAAAAATGAGGGATCGAAGGGGAAAATCTTTAAACTCTATGGAAAGTGCCGTAACGGATAATTCAAGACCCAACTTAATTAAATAAATGTTGAATGAAAGGATATGGAGTAAATTCACATGAGACAAAGCCTCTACAAATACATGGTAAAATCAAGCAAAGGAACAACGGTTTTATTGCTGTTCTTCATCTTGAAGTCACCATGAGGCCTTCAACAATGAGCTTTGCTCATACCACAAAGTAAGTTCAAGACGACCCCTAGCACTGGTTTGAGCGGAATTCTTTGGCTGATTGTCGACCAACACTACATCCATGCCTTTTCTGGTCATGGATGTGGGATTATCAGCAAACATTAACGCTCTTACAATCATTGTCATCCGTAGCCCGACAAAAGCACTAGTGTCTTAAGCTAGTGGACGATTACAACATATAGACAAACACAGGGCACTCACCATGTGTTGTGTAAAAAATAAATTGTGTTGTGTCCCTAATAAGCTTCCGTAGTTTGCCTACAATGATCGGCGGCCAACATGACCTGGCTTCCTCGAATAAGACAGAATAATGACAACAATGTCCTAATTTGTAATAACAATTTATTAATTTGTAATTATAATTTATTAATTTGTAATTACAATTTATTAATTTGTAATAACAATTTACTAATTTGTAATTACAATTTATTAAATTGTAATAACAATTTACTAATTTGTAATTACAATTTATTAAATTGTATTGACAATTTACTAATTTGTTATAACAATTTATTAATTTGTAATTACAATTTACTAATTTGTAATAACAATTTATTAATTTGTAATTACAATTAATAAATTTGTAATTACAATTTATTATTATGTAATTACGAATTTAAAAAAATTGTGTTGTGTAAAAATAAATTGTGTTGTATATTTTACGAAAGGATATGGAGTAAATGAACATGAGACCATAACACAAATGTTGACTCCAACTGCAACAATTTTAATGAGCTGTATGGCCATTTCGGAAATTAATTCCTCATCAGCAGCACTAGAACCCAAACAAAGGAAATCCATATTTTAAAAATATGTTAAAATGCATAAAACCAAACGAAATCCGAATAATCAGTAATATCAAATATAGCTAAGGAAAAAACTACGATGGTGGGAGTTAATCCTTCGGGTTTAGAATTTACAGAAATTTAGATGATAGTAATTGAACAAAGTGTACATATGAGATATTATCTCATGTACAAGTACACCATATCTAAGAAAAATAAAGAGCATACATCTCTACCACGGGGAATTGTTTTACCAACTCCACACCAGCGGAAAATCTAGTGGTATAAAATTATCTCCCTTCTAGAAAAGCTCTTCTGTGTTCAAAACTTTTTCAGAACAAATTAACAGCATGGCGACGAAAATAAACAATCGACAAGATGTCAAGATTTCAAAAGAAATAAACAAATACAATATTTAGTGAAAACGTCATTCAATTCTCTGATCTTTACTTTGTAGTTAAAAAGAGATTAAACTTGCCTCCAAGGAGAGGTAATATGCGAATTCCTTACACAATTTACTGTCGTGATGAAAATATTCAACGAAAGACTGGTCAAAATCAATTGCTATAGGGTGTTAGAATGCATGTACCCAGACAAAATTATATGTACAGATAGATTTTTTAACATACTTTACTTATAGGTCAATTTAGTGACGATTCTTGCATAAGAAACGCGGAGATCCAAAACGCATTCTATGTAACTATGCAAAACTATATCGCCTTGAAGTAGTAGTAATAGGTGGTTTAGAGCCCGACTGACCTAAGGGTCTTTGCGGGCTTGTTGGCTTTCATCGGAGTCATTCTCCATGAGTTTTCTCCGGGCTTTAGCTGGTGGTCTTCGTTGTAGTGGCTTGTCGGAAGGTGTTTGTAGTGGCCAATTGGAAGGCGATGGTGTAAGTGGCCTCTTCTTTATGTACAACGGCGGCTGATGTGAATAGTCGTTGTGCAGCGAATAGTTTTCTAGCAGATCAGGGTCTTTTGGGTCGAAGCTCTCTGTAAACTGGACCTGGATGTTACCTTGCTCATTAGGTGGACATATGAGACGGTAACAGACCTTCTGAGGATTGAAGGGACTTCGCACTTGGTGGACTATGTGCGGATCTTCTTCATCCCCTTGCCGGTATTTGGTCGGTGTTAAGACCGTGCCGGTCGCCTGGTTACGTGGCTCCGACTGCTGTCCCTTCTCACATACTTGTTGGCTGGTGTTGATCCCAGTTTCGTCTTGAAACAACGCCATTTTCCTTTTATACCCAAAATCGCAAAGGGTAATCATCAAAACAAGATTTCATTGGTTCAATCAAGGAAAAGGGCGTGCCTTCAGTTAAAGCCCATTCAAAGACCCCACGTGCTTAGTGAGTAAAAAACGATTTTGTTTATGTAAACAAGACGGTTACCAGGTAGAAATGGTCGTTTTATTTACCTTATTTCGTCGAAACCACTGCATGTACCCAGTCCAAAATTTGCAAATGAATCGATAAATATTTAATTGCAAAGTATATTTTTTCCTGAAAATTTCCGTTGTAAAGAAATGCCTAGATCCATAACCCTTTGGAATCAGGTATATTCCGGGAAATCTCATTTTTCATTAAATATATGCAAGAAATATCAAATTTTTTTAAAAATGTCATTTGTCTACATCAAGATACATCACATGAACATAACAGAGTATAAATTTTCTTGTTATAAGTAACTTTTATCAGGTCTTACCAACGAGTTATACATTGAAATCGACATTTTTATCTTTTCTAAAGGAGAGTTCATATTCTATTGTTTAAATACCACCGGATTTCAGACTGACACTGTGTCCCTAATAAGCTTCCGTATTAAGTCGATTTTGTTAGAAAACTTGGCATTATAAAATAGTGAGATATTGACACTTAAAACAGGTGGTCAGAATTTCATTTCCAAATTACAAAAATAAATACCTGACAATGACTTGCTTGGTAGACAGACTCATCATGTTTTCACACTTTTGTAAAATCTAATGCATCAAAAGATAAACATCGACAAAAGAAACGTAACAGTAGTTGTAATATTCACCCTAGTTCTTGATACAAAATAAGACAAAGTATCAAACAAAAGACCTATCCTGAACCGAAATCGATGTTAAATTCTTCACAATTATCCAATGGAGGGTGTTACAAACCTGTTTCGGTACTTATGCTTCTATTCATAGACGGGCATGCTCCGTCGCAGACCCAAAGCTACGTTTCTTTGAGAAACATTACATAACTTTCTATTGAAATTCCACTAATGCAACTAAAAGGAACCAGAAACGGAGTTTTTCAAATAATGACCGGTCTTTTAATTCTAATCCTGAACCAAAATCTATGTCCAGTCCTGCACAATTTTGGTAAAAAAGTAACAAGTCCAATCCTACACATAAACAAATATTTAACTTTGGATATTTATGTAAATATGACACATAAATAAGCAAATCCGACCAGAGTGAATAGAGCTTGATATAAAGATTTAATCTAGGTCCCTTTTCCCATCGATCGGGGTCTTAAAATATGTGAAAAAGGAAAATACACTCCATCACCCGCTTCAAACTAAATTGCAGAGATGCCATGGTGTTTCATCGAAGAATAAACATTCAAATGTACAAACAAGCGATATCATAAACAGGCAATTAACTGAACAAGACCTTCTTGATTGCAAGAGTATTTTATTTTATTCAAAGAACATCGTATACAAAAAGATAATGAACATTTCTTCATGCCTACCTGTTTTCGACAAATATTGTCCGCCAGCTTGTTTTGTCCAATCCTGCACACGTATACGACAGTGGTAGTAGCATGAAGACATATTTGTTCTAGGAGCTGATCGGTCAATGACGTAAGTGTCTTCTGTCAATCTCAAAATTAAAGGCTATATAACTCGTACGGTAAAAATGAATAAATAAATAATTCAATTAGCTGTCGATGTAGCAGTTACAAGCTACTGACATGGAACAAAAGTAACACCCTCTGTATCAAGCTACAGAAGGGGACTGGTGTTATAAGATATTCTGTAACAAGTGCCTGTTGAGCAATTTTTCAAATAAATTTTTGTATGGATAATTTAGTGATAATGTCTTAAAATTGGAACAACAGAACACAGTATTGGCAATATTGAAACTTCGCTTAATATAAATTTACACAATCAAGAGTTATACTAACACCATGGACATACCATGAATTATGCGAATCAGTTACACTATTTCAGTACAACTCCAACAAACCCAAAAGAATAACGAGTTTCAGCCGATGTCTAAGATACGTCGCAAATTAACTATTTTATTACTGATGACATATTGTAAGGCACGGGCCATTGGATTTTCAGGGGCCTGGGATTTTCACCCGAGACGGGAAATTCGTTCCCGATACACACTATGCCAGAAAAATTTGGCCAGTTGAGACAGACTTTTTTCGAATGGACAAAGTGAGGGCCAGATTATTTTTTTTCAACCCAGGTGGTGGTCAGAGAATTTTTTGGGGGCAAAAGTCAGGGCCAGAAATTTTTTTTTAAAAAAATACCAGCCCCTTTACCTGATAATCAAATAATCCGTGCCTTCGATTAACTATTATATTACTGATGACACAATGGGCGGTAAATTTCATTTATTAAGTACAAGTGTGCAATAAGCGACGTTCGGTTATTAGAGCTGTTGGCCTACAAGGTTTACAAATGTAAGCATCATTTCATACCCAAGTAGCCTTATCACAACATTTATTCCTAATTGTGGTATGTATCGGATAAAGCTTCGAAATCCGGAATATTTTGGGGGATCAAAGTGTTTTGTTAAATCCCACTTTTGGGTACCCACATATACAAGGCTGCCATTCGGTTACGGCGATAAAAATTATCGTGAGGGATTAGTAACGGCGGTTAAACCTTGAGACCGGATCCTGAGGGATGTGGTGTCACCATCGTGAGGAATTAAATTGAGATTATTTTGATTAAAATTGATATATTGAAAAACGAGCGAACGTACTGGGAAAAAGAAATGTGTCTGTCAAAATGATTATTATCAGACTATCGTTTAAATATAAAAAAAATACATAAAAGGTACAACATGTTGCTCAGAATTACAAAAGGCGACGTTGAACCCTACTGACTTTTCGAAGATTCGTAACACATTTTTTTGCTCTTTTTGGGAAAATGCCTTTGCTAAGTGCTCATATTTCTGCTACAACGTATATTCTTTTTATAATGCTTAAAAATGATGGGTTTGCATTTTGCACTAGGTAAACGATATATACACAAATATATGATTTTGTGCATTTTCATCCAGAAATGATCGTTACGATGTTACTTAGCAAAATGCACATTGGACAATGGTAAGTATTTACAAAAGTTCAGTGGTGTTTATCATTACATTGTTCTTGTTACCGCGGTAAGCATGTGAATATGAATATAATTGTCAGATTTCCTAATTTATGTCGTTTTCGTCCGTGGTCTCAAAAAAGATTTAAACTTAATGTTTCCAATTTATTCAAATAAAATGCGATTGGCCTAGAATACTGGGAAAGCTTTAAAGGGGACCAACAAAACTTACTTGTGTTATATAAGTAAAAAAAAAAATGTTTTCATTGAAATTTGTTTATGAGCGTGATATCAAAATATTGTTATTCTGACCACCTGTTTATTGTTCCCACATCTCATGATTTTATTATGCCAATGTTTTCTTACTTTTGACTCGTTGAGTGCACTGTGGTTATTTAAATGATGTGATTGTCTTCTGTTAGTTAACGGATGAGAGAGATTATAAGAAGTTTTATGTTTGTTGACAGCCCGGCATTCATGGATGATGATAAGCATGGATGTAGCGTTGATCGACAATTAGCAATGAATTCCGCTCAAACCTGTGCTTGGGGCCGTTTTGGACTTACTCTGAGGTTTAAGCAAAGATCTTTATGGAAGGCCTCGTGGTTTCTTCAAGATAAAGAACAACAATAAAAGCGTTGTTCCCTTGCGTTGTTTTACCATGTATTTGTAGAGACTTTGTGTAATATACATTTACTCCAGATCCCTTCATTGCTTATTTTAGGATACAATTTGATTTTTATGGAGGCACAACAACGTTCCTTGATGTAAAAATACAATGTAAAATCTAAATATCAGGCTTAGACACTAAAGGAAATGCGAGTCTGAGTCTTTGAAGCAGTTTAGTGTAAAATGAAACTAGAGGCTCAGACACTGAGCCTGTATCGCTCACCTGACAAAATGCTGAACAGCAGGATTTTTCTATGTTCTGTATGGTGGCCATGATTTTTATGTGAATTTCTCATAGGGAAAAATAATCTTTGTTCTGTGCTGGCGGCCATGCTTTTCATTGGATCAGAACAAAATGAGCAATCTTTGTTAAGGACCTTCAGTTCATCATTCCTGTAAAGTTTGGTTGAATTTGCTTCAGCGGTTTCAGAGGAGAAGAAAATGTAAATTTTCCCATAGGGTCCAATGTTAAACCTTAGTTCCGCGCTGGGAGCCATGTATTTTATTGGATGGAAATGAAATGAGCAACCTTTGTGGAGGACCTTGAAAAACCTCATTCCTGTAAAGTTTGGTTGAATTTGCTTCAGTGGTTTCAAAGGAGAAGATGAAAATGTGAATTTCCCTTAGGGCCAATGTTAAACTATGTTCAGTACTGGCGGCCATGTTTTTTATCGGATTGGAACGAAATGAGCAATCTTTGTAAAGGACCTTCAGTTCATCATTCCTGTAAAGTTTGGTTGCATTTGCTTCAGTGGTTTCAGAGGAGAGGAAGAAAATGTGAATTTTCCCATAGGGTCCATTGTTAAGCCTAAGTTCCGTGCTGGTGGCCATGTTTTTTATCGGATCGGAAAGAAATGAGCAATCTTTGTAAAACATCTTCCATACATCATTCCTGTTAAGTTTGGTTGAATTTGCTTCAGTGGTTTCAGAGAAGTTGAAAATGTGATTTTTCCCATGGGGCCAATGTTAAACTATCTTCTGTGCTGGCGGCCATGTTTTTTATCAGATCAGAACAAAATGAGCAATCTTTTTCCCGGACCTCAAGTTCATCATTCCTGTAAAGTTCGGTTGAATTTGCTTCAGCGGTTTCAGAGGAGAAGAAGAAAATGTGAATTTTTTTCCATAGGGTTCAATGTTAAACCTAAGTTCTGTGCTGGCGGCCATGTTTTTTATCGGATCGGAAAGAAATGAGCAAATCTTTGTAAAACATCTTCCATACATCATTCCTGTAAAGTTTGGTTGAATTTGCTTTAGTGACTTCAGAGGAGAAGTTGAAAATGTGAATTTCCCATAGGGCCAATGTTAAACTATGTTCCGTGCTGGCGGCCATGTTTTTTATCGGATCATAACAAAATGAGCAATCATTGTTAAGGACCCTTAGTACATCATTTCTGTAAAGTGTGGTTGAATTTGCTTCAGTGGTTTCAGAGCAGAAGATGAAAATGTGATTTTTCCCATAGGGTCCAATGTTAAACTAAGTTCCATGCTGGCGGCCATGTTTTTTGTCGGATCGGAACAAAATGAGCAATCATTGCAAAGGGCCTTCCATACATCATTCCTGTAAAGTTTGGTTGAATTTGCTTCAGCTGTTTCAGAGCAGAAGATGAAAATGTGAATTTCCCATAGGGCCAATGTTAAACTATGTTCCGTGCTGGCGGCCATGTTTTTTACGCATCGGAACAAAATGAGCAATCATTGTTAAGGACCTTTAGTACATCATTCCTGTAACGTTTGGTTGAATTTGCTTCAGTGGTTTCAGAGCAGAAGATGAAAATGTGATTTTTCCCATAGGGTCCAATGTTAAACCTAAGTTCCGCGCTGGCAGCCATGTTTTTGTCGGATCGGAACGAAATGAGCAATCTTTGTAAAGGACCTTCCATACATGGTTCCTGTAAAGTTTGGTTGAATTTGCTTCAGTGGTTTCAGAGGAGAAGATGAAAATGTGAAAAGTTAACGGACGGACGACGGACGGACGTCAGACGGACGACGGACGGACGACGGACGACGGACGCCAAGTGATGGCAATAGCTCACCCTGACCCTTTGGGTCAGGTGAGCTAAAAAAAAATTGATATTAAAATAGGAAGATGACAATAGTTTCTAGAAATTGTCATGAAAATAAAAACACAAACACGTGTGCACAAAAATAAACCTGCGTCATCTCCATTTTAAGGGTATGGTAGGTAATTCTACATTTCTGCATATGAGGAGACATTTTGCGCAAAAAGAGACGTCATGCACATCAATAGGAAGAAGAAGAGAATTTAAAAAAAAATGCCATATACGGAATTAGACTTTATTGTAATTTTCGTTTATATTCAATTGTGCTCTGTAGTTTGCCTAAACTGGAAATATTTTCAATGTGCATTTAATCCATACTCTTTCTGTCAGTTTGTTTTTTAATTATCCGGTGAAAAATAATTTGAAAATAAAACACTAAAAGACAGATCATTTCAAGTGCAATTTTATTGTCAACATTATGAACTTGTTGATCAGTATGGGATATCCGTGTCATAGATGTGCACAGACCTCCCCCTTGTTACTTATACATTTACCCAATTAGACTGTTACCGGACGTATCGTCGATATGTGTAACACGGTGTTTGTCTTATAAGAAACAGGAATTGCCTTCGTTATCATGAACCTGTTCTGTGCTTAAATTTAAGATTATTTGTAAAATAGAAGTTTATCTTGATATGGGGATCATGGATAATCTTTGAATGGCCTTAGAAAGTAAGTCTGCCTATAGGAATTATTAAAATTCATGATACTGGTCTCAAACTTAGTTTTTGTTTGGGTACACGTTTTGCACATATATTTGTGTCTTCATTTTATCTTGTTGTGTTATAATTGTGTCTTTGTAGTACTGAGTTTGCTATATATAGACGTATCTCTTGGATTGGCTATTTGGTTGCTCATTACTTCATAGAAGGTACCTTTTTTGTTGCTTTGGGCATTTAAAAAATAATAGCTGATTTTAGGTAACTGATTCTTTTAATGTTAAGACAAAAAGGAGTTTTACACTATGTTCTATTTCAACCATTAGCATCATTTGAAAGACCTAATTTATATGATATTTAAAAACACAGAGTTACAAACGCAAAAACCCAGCTTAGGACAAATATTCAGTGGTTTTCAGTAGGGTAAATTATCCCGACTGGGCATCGTGCCAGTACTGGAATTTGATTTTTTATTGGAAATTCCAGGGTGATCGGGCACTGTCAACAGGTCAACATGGTGAGGCATTGGTTGAGGTACACAAATCGAAAGCGAAAGAACCGTCTAAGGATCGAGCGATTCAATAGGGAGATACTCCTCAGCTTGGACATTTTCCAATAATTTCAATAACGGTAAATTCTGATCTTATAATCGAGACAATACAACCCGTAGCCATCCGCCATGATAGAGGCATCGCCATAATGGTAGTAATAAAGATAAAGATTAACTGCCATGCAGATGGCCTTTTCGGAAATAATTCATCGTCCGCAGAGCAGTGTCAGAGGTCATATACGTCAAATAGGACGGAGGAATTTTGGCGATTGACAGATTCATCTACGTGAATAGACAAGGTTTTGCTAATGTTGCATTGCAGTCGGCAATGATAAATGTGCAGATAAAACCGAATATGTAAGTTACCATGGTAACATATAAATTCATATCACGCTTGTCGTTTGTAGAGTTCGTTCTTCCGTGTTTTTTGGTTCTATTTTCTTTAAGTTTAGTTCTTTTTGCTTGCCAGCTTTGTTACACTTAGTTTGCCATACAAATAAAGACCTAACTTTTTATACATATTTAATGTGTTATATTCCTGTAAAACTCATTCTAATTCGTTTAAATGTTCTAAAACATTTTCCTTTACTTGAAATATCCGGTTTAGGTTCTGGTTCCTGCTCCGCTTTTTATTCCAAATATAAGATGCTTCTTCGAACGTCATTATTATTTGCAGTCAGGATTTCAAAATTCATCATACATTATAAACTCACACCCAGAAACCTTTTTTTTATAAACTTAGCAAGCGGATTAAAGGTGTAACCTAATCCCTCACGATCTGAAATTGCACTTTTTTAGGAATAATCTTTTTTTTGCATGTATTTTGGAAATATGTTTTTGGATATAATTTTGCACACAATTATTGTAGTTAAGATTACTGTATGAACATACAAATAAATATCAACCAAATCGATACAATCTTGGAAAAACACATTTTGTAGTCCTTGAAATGTTGATGACGATCTCGCCAAAAAACAAATACTGCATTTTATAAGCATGAAGACAGTTTTCAGTTGAAAATTAATTTTATAGTTGAAGTATATGATAAAAATATCTAACATGTCATTTTTCATATCACATCCTTCATCAGCCCTCGGTCATAAAATCACCCCTCGAGCATGTAGGCTCTCGGGCTGATATTACGACCTTGGGCTGATGAAGGGTGTGATATGAAAAATGTCATGTGATAATTATAAATTATTACATGGCATTTTTCATAGCGCATCCTTTATCAGCCCAAGGTCGTAATATCAGCCAGAGAGCCGTCAGGCTCGAGGGATGATTTATGACCGTGGGCTGATGAAGGATGTGATATGAAAAATGATATGTAATGATATTTTTATCATGCACTTCAACTGTAAAAACATTTTCAGCTAAAAACTGTCTTCATGCTTATAAAATGCAGTATTTGTTTTTGTTATTATACTTTATTTGATATGACGATATCGTGTGCAATGTTTATCGTTCTTACGGAAATACACGAACGCTTCCGAGTAGTGACGGAAAGGCATGCGATAATTATAGATTGTTACATGGCATTTTTCATATCACATCCTTTATCAGCCCAAGGTCGTTATATCAGCCTGAGAGCCGTAAGGCTCGAGGGATGATTTAATGACCAAGGGCTGATGAAGGGTGTGATATGAATAATGACATGTAATGATATTTTTATCATATACTTCAACTGTAAAAGAAATTTTCAGTGGAAAAATATATTCATACTTATAAAATGCAGTACTTTATGCTTTATTTGACATACTAGTAACCATATCGTGTGCAATGTTTATCGTTTTTACGGAAATGCACGAACTTGCGTGTGATAAAGCTTCGGAGTTGTGACGGAAAGTCATTCGATAATTACCGGAAGCAGTTGATAACGATGTCATATCAGCCCGCTTCGTTAATTTGTCTTGAAATAATCTGGTTTTATCGAGGGATAAAATTTTAATTATATTTGAGCTAAGTATATGATAATTACCGGAAAGAGTTGATAACGAAGTCACATCAGCCCGCTTCGTCAGTTTTTGTTAAAATCATCTGGTTTTATCGCGGGGTAAAAATTTAATCATATCGGAACTAAGTATATGATAATCTACAAATATCAATACATTTCACCAAAAATCAGTATATCAATGCCTCTAGTGTGAAAGCAACTTGATTTAACACTGTTGATCTACATGTAATCTATTTGTAGCGCTTCAGGTTAATTAAGATATAGTTAAACATTTGTCATGTGGGACAAATTAGAAGTACACTCAAATTGATAAATACCCGTGTCTGTTTTGAAACAACAGAAACTAGTATACGCTATGCATTTTTAAAAACATAGTTTCTATTTTTAAGGTATCAACTACACGTAGTCTATTCGATATGAATTCCTATATAAATAATGAAAACATTCCAAATATTCATCACGAAAATCAGAAAATATACCAACAGGTAACATATCAATCATTGCCCTGTCTATCTTGTTGTCTATATTACAAACTGTTGCTTTAATATTTACACCTGGACATGACATGTTTTATTGCCCTTTTCTTATATTTTTACCCTTTCTACATGTTTTCTACATTGTTTTATAATCTTATACATGTATATTTGTCTCATTAATTATATAAGATTAGATTGATTATATAACAAAAAATGACAAGAAGTTATTTCTAGAAACTACTCTTGGTGTGACTATTGACTCTGTTTCTTACTACACACCACTGATATATAACAATTTGTTGTATATTTCAAGGTTTCCGCTATCCTTCGTTTTGTAATGACAATAGGATTGTAAATATAATCAAAATAAATACTGAAGCTAATTGGTCTCACTGAAGTTTCTTGTGTGTATTTTGTTGCTTTTTTTACTAATTACATGTAATATCTGTTAGACTGGTTGATAGTTTAATCGGTTTCCAATGCGCTATTCTCCTGTACTACTTTCGTTAAATCGGGTGAAAATTGAAGATTGAAAGTATTAAATGCACTCAAAATATATTACTGGCGTGTATATGAACCCTGTCTGACTCCTTGCAGATTGCGTACATTTTCACGTACAAATTGTTTTTTTCTGGGTTTTAGGTTGTAAAAGATTTATGACGAAAGAATATTGTCACGCTGCACTTCCTTATATTTTATGATAAAGATAAGTCAATAAAACCTAACGACTTACACCAAAGCAATAAGTGGATGAGAAACATAGAATATTGTGATGGAGTGGAAAAACATGTATTAGAGAGTAAAATACCAATCCATGAATTGCTTAACATATAGTATCTGATTTTCTGATTTATATTTTATCTATTTTATAAGACTGTCATTTATTTATTGCATCATGAAACTTGTACGAAGCAAAATGTAGTTTTGGCCGAATAACATCATATAAAGCGAAAAACATTTGATCATATGCTTATTACATTATGTACTTTTATGACAATGAGTGCAATGGTGAAGTTTAAGTTATGTTGTTTTGAAAAATTGACTTGGTTGATTGAAAACCCCACGTCATTTGATCATGAAAATATGAAAAAGTAATTGTGTTGCTAAAATATGTAAACAAAAAGGTTGGTTTTCTACTTGGTATTCACCGCTCAAGTATGATTTTTCGGTAATTTCTGACTTGTCTGTAATTCTTTGATAAACTAAAACCAGTACTTACAAGTTTTTTCATGTTAGATGATCTTTGAATAGCTCTGTAACCATTGTGTAATTTCAGAATTAAATCCTTGTGTTTTGATAAATCAACCTTTTGTCCATTTCCTAAAGCTATCAAAAAGAATAAAAGAAGGACTATTTTTTCGCTAATTATCATCATGTAAGTCCAGTATTTAACATTAAGACGAACTAAATATGACCTAAAATGTCATTGGACATATTACGACAACCACGTGATCAAACAAATTTGGAAAAATAACGTCATAACAATATCTTGACAAAACTTGTCATTTTTTATATAAGTAAGCTTTTGTCTTTACTTAATAGCGTGACACAATTTGCAAAAGGATTAATCATGAATGGCGTTACACTATTAGCAAAAAAAACTTGTTTATTAGTTCAGTAAAAATACAAATAATTGTCATGATGAATAGTAAATGCCCACAAAACTGACAATAATGTGGCTTGTGAACACCTACTAATTATATATCCATTTTTGACCTTCTATTCAGGTACCATGAAGAAGAACAAAAATAAAAATGTTGTTCCGTTGCTTGGTTTAATCATGTATTTGTAGATATTTTGTCTCATGTGTATTTACTCCATATCCTTTCATTGTTATTCATAACACGGAAATGGAATCCAATTTCATGAATTTCAGGTCGATTACCGCAAATTTCACATTAAGAAAACATGTGATCTTACGCACGTGGTAAACGTAAACGTGTACTACAGTCCTTTATAAGCATTGAATTTTAAGAAAATAAAGATGTTGATATAGATGTTTCTATTTACATTTTTTTTATTAAATTTCAAAGTATTTTGTAAAACACAGGTATGTTGAAAAAAAGAACACTACGGTGTAAACCGTAATTTGACATGCAATAAGAAAAATTAGATGTATTTTTTTTTTTTTTTTTTTTTTTTTGCCAAGTGAAATTATTGCCACATGTATCATTAAACAGAATTTGGTTGAAGACAAACCAAAAGTTTTAATTTTTGCGGATATTTACATCATGATTGGGTAGACCAAAAGTTTCAATTTTGATATTAACATCATGAGTAACTAGAGTAATATGCATCATTTACGTTTTTGTTTTTAACCGTGTCGTCCCGGTCCTTTGACTTACGTTATTTTTGTGTATTCATGTCAAGAAGCAATAAAATTGTATTATAAGGGATCCTTTCAAATATGGGGTATTATTTTTCATTTTAAATTTTCTTGAGAAATAAAGCAGAAAATTTTCTAACCATAAGCATATCTTAAAAGTTACCAAGATTTCATGTATCTGAATTTAAGGTAGGCTTTCGAAATATTTTGGCTTTATCCCGACGAAAAAAAAACAGTAATATATCAAAAATTTATGTCTTTGCAATCATAATTGGTCATAACTTTTTTTATGTAAAATCGATATAGATAACACCACAATATCCCGTTCATTACCGTATTTTATCAATTAGAGAAATACATTTTAACATTTTAATTTCGAGGCTTACAGAGCTTTTTCAAAATTTTAAATTTGACTATCGAGAGTGGAAAAAAATATGGTAATAATCGGGATTAAGTGTTGTAATTTTTTTAATGATAAATAATAAACACCGAGAATTGTATTCCGAATAGATTTGGTTGGATATTGCGCGGGCTTTATTTATTGGTTACACCATTACCATATTTTATCCACTAGAGATAGTTAAATTTTAAAATTTTAGTGGCGAGGCTTACCAAGCATGTAAAATATCGAGAGTGGGTAAATATAGTTTCCACAACGAGAGCTAGTTGAATACTGACATTTTGCAAATGTTTGAGAGCGAGGCTTGTCGATTGTGTGGACGAATAACACCGAGGATTGTATTCCGAAGAAATTTGGAGGGATATTTCACGAAACTTGTTCTCTCTAGAGAGGAGAACTAATGTTTCCACATAGTTCAGGAAATGTGAAAACTGGATAGAAATTAGAGAAATATAGTTTCTACAACGAAAACTAAGTTGATTATGAAATTTATCACATCGAGTTACATAAATTTTGCAAATGTTTGAAAACGAGGCTTTCCGAGTTTTTTAACATTTGGAAATTTATTTAACAAGATGTGAGAAATTTCATAATTAACGTGTTTAAGTTGTAGAAAACGTTTCTCTTATGACATAATGTAACACACAGAGGATTATGCTCCGAATATATTTGGCGGGAAATTTCACGCGAGTTGTTCTCTCACTAGAGACGAGAAATGGTCAGGCGTTGGTTTAATTTGCAAAGAATTAGAGAAGAAAATTTATCTAACGGGTCAGAACCGATTTAAACTTCACATATCATTAGAGAAGAAAGCTTTCAACATATGGAGGCGACTTATAACTCTAGAACCGTGCTATTTATAAAGAAATATTTATCGATACAGTAACGATGATACACATGATACAGTCCGCTGTTTTCTTTTGGAATTAATTAAGTATGACGGGTTCACCCTATATGATCACTGTACCCGATAAAATGATTGTTGGTCAACTGGCGCATTGTTGGTTGCAATAAACAAGATATGCATGGATGAACTTCATCTTAAACTGCAGAAAAAACACACTTTTCAGATTTTTTTCCTGTATATTTTTTCTAAAATAATTTCATTATCATGTGTTCTTTAAACTTACGCTTTCTCGTGCAGGAATGATGAGAGCAAATGGATATAAAATAAGATATTGTCAGTCACGGCATAATTTCTCTTTAAATTTACCATTTCTTGTGGCAATTTCAAACTTTTCACAGAAGAATGGATCAATATATATTATCAAAACAAAATATGTGTTGCGAAACAGCTCTAAAGGCCAATAACAAAATAACGAGATACATGAGTATGTGAGCTGTTAAAAGGGGTGGATTTATAATCTAAAATATGACCTAAAGCACAAAAACATGGCAAAATAAAAGGATAGAAACAATAAAAAGGGTCGACCGAAATATTTCGACAAATCTGTCATCTACGAGTGGGTCGTAATGAATTACCCACTCGTAGACGACAGATTTGTCGAAATATTTCGGTCGACCCTTTTTATTGTTTCTATCCTTTTATTTTGCCATGTTTTTGTGCTTTAGGTCATATTTTAGATTATAAATCCACCCCTTTTAACAGCTCTAATATATATTATCATCGGCTAAAGAGCCAACATCGTGAGTTAGGCTGCAAGTAGAAATCTATTTTACGGTAAGGCGAAGCCGCACCGTATAATAGATTTCTACTTGTAGCCTAACTCACAATGTTAGCTCTTTAGCCGATGATATTTTTTTTGTCTTCTGTGTACAGTTTCCACAAGTATTTTGTTCTATTAAAGATTATATCACAATATAATATGTCACACATATAAATGTATCTCCGTATTTGTAAGCGTGCTAAAAATAGCCATTTATTGATTTTATGTAAAAATTGATTCAACACTACAAGGTGCTACACAACAGATTTTTTCGTTAGTAAAAATAATTTATGTTGGGCGAATGATTGAAAACAATGTACTGTTTGTTTATGTTTCATAAACTATTATTAGAATTTTCAGTCAGCATCCAATGAGATGCTAGGACATCATCACGTGGGACATTCTTGTCCAGTTTTCTGAAGTGTAGGGTCACGGATAATCGTGTCTGAAAGATTTGTACGAAATTGGTATTAACATGAAGGTGTACGAGAAATATAATGTAGTTTTACAACGAACGAGAATTTAAAAATTGCCCTTTTTTGTTTCAATGTCACGAAAAATGACAAATGATGATCCTCCAGCACGACTGCGTCTTAAGTAAAAAATCAGCAAACACGTTGCACGAAAATAACCCTGTGCAAGCCTCAAATAACCCACGTGGTTGTGTTGTTATACTCGTCAACAAAGCAGTACAATAATTTTTCGCGCGGAAACACTGTAGTTTGTAAGAATTGTATGAACCAATCACCGTTTACAAAAACCTCTACACAGAAGACAAAAGATGACATATGTTGATCCCAAGCTGTCATTAACAGAAATAAAATGTACGATGTAGGGTGTAGCATTGCGGAAGATTTTTGTAGCTGTACGCAGCGTTTTTCTGTAGGTCACTTTTTTCGGATTGTTGGAGAGCAACACTTTTTAGCTCACCTGGCCTAAAAGACCATGTGAGCTTTTGCCATCACTATTCGTCTGTCGTCCGCTGGTGAACAATTTCAAAAATCTTCTCCTCTGAAACCACTGGGCCAAATGTAACAAACTTGGCCTGAATCATCACCAGAGTATGGATTCTCAAAACTGTTTTCGATTAGGCGGTAGGTCAAACAACATGGCCACCGTTGCTAAAAATAGAACATAGGGGTAAATTGCAGTTTTTGGCCAATAACTCGAAAACCGTTACAGATATCAAAAATCTGACATTGAATAAAAATCAGCATAGCAAGATCTATCTGCCCTGCAATTTTTAAGAAATCTGAAAACCCATTTCGGAGTTATAGCCCTTTTTCCGTTCAATTTTCAAAATTTTTGCATTTTTTATTTTTCATTTCAAAAAGTGTAACAGAAAGAGGTCAAGTGTAAATTGCAAAAATGTTCAGCATATCATGGTCTACCTACCTTGAAATTTTGAAGAAAATCCATAACCCTTGTAGGAGTTATTGCCCTTTTTTCACCGAATTTTTTAAATTTTCGTATTTTTCATCTATTATTTCTAAAACTATAGAAGATGAGGGTCAAGTGTAAACTGATGAAATGTTAGTCATGCTGTGGCGACTTCAAAACTGATGTTGAAAATTATTCCTTGACCACCATTTTCAAAATGGCTGCCCCAAAAAAGGCGGGAAAATTCAACATTGTCCGATTTCAATGAAATTTGGTTTCCTAATAGATATTGATGTTGCGACTTCAAAACAGGTGTTGAAAATTGTTCGTTGACCGCCATCTTCAAAATGGCCTCCAAAAAAGGCGGGAAAATTCAACATTGTCCGATTTCAATAAAATTTGGTATCCAAAGCGCCTTCAAAACCGGTGTTGAAAATTGTTCGTTGACCGCCATTTTCAAAATGGCCGCCAAAAAAGGCGGGAAAATTCAACATTGTCCGATTTCAATGACATTTGGTTTCCAAATAGGTCTTGATGTTGCAACTTCAAAACTGATGTTAAAAATTGTTCGTTGACCGCCATTTTTAAAATGGTCGCCAAAAAAGGCGGGAAAATTCAACATTGTCCGATTTCAAGGAAATTTGATTTCCAAATAGATATTGATGTTGCGACTTCAAAACCGATGTTGAAAATTGTTTGTTGACTGCCTTTTAAAAAATGACGTCTCGACTTCTAAACTTGTGTCGAAAATGGTCCTTAGCAAGAACGTTTTTTGTCAAAAAAAGCCCAACAAAGAAATATAGCAAAACATGATCAGACTTTAAAAACAGTTCAAGATGATGGAGGTGTTCGAGCTACAAAAGTTTGAGAAACTGAAGATCAACTGTATAACTTACAATGTTTCCTTGATTAAGGCAACTGAAAGCCAGGTGAGCGATACGGGCTCCTGGGAGCCTCTAGTTTACTGTACGCATTGCTATAGTGAAACTATACGCATAGTTGGACACAATGTATTATGAAAACGGTTGTTTTATTCTTCATAATTGGGAAAAGACGGATTTTTTCTTCATCTTTTTCAATTAAAAGACACCCAGAGTCAAAAAATATAATCGCTATGCAAACATACGACTTTTAGATTGCGTTGATGTGTTTTAGACTGACGATTTGGTTCTCTCTTACTGTACATTCTATTTGTTAGGGGAAATAGCCGCTTATATCATACTTAAAACCAACTCCATTAGTTCGTGCACACGCTATGTGTCCTCGCTACTAGATTTAGTTGACTGGAAAATAGTACTTCACTTTTCTATCATTTTTTGAATCACAGTATCCCATTTAATTTGAATATTTGAATATATGCTACTGATAAGATCACTATACCCGATAAAATGATTGCTGGTCAGGTGGCGCATTGTTGGTGTGCAACTGCTGAAAATACTAGTCATCAGATTTTTTTCTGAATTTTTCCCCAAATTACTTCAGTATCATATGTCCTTTAA
>MJUU01009449.1:0-29691 GCA_002080025.1 Modiolus philippinarum
TAATATAACAATTCAAACAGAAATATACACAGAGACTCCCATATATAACAATCAAAGTCATGCGCGTGGTCTATGGACAGTTATACAACAATTAAACTTTGAATTCAAGTTGTAAAATTCCGAATGACTGAAAATTCCCATTTTTAAACGAAAATCGCCCAAAATATTCAATTTTACCCATATTTTCTGCGTTAAAATTGCATTTTGCGATATATCAAAAAGTATAAATATAAGTATGTTTTGTTCATATATATGTACAGACAGACATATTTTTGGATTTTTTAGCATCATTTTCTTGGGGTAGGGGTAAAATTTTCGGTATTTACAGTTACATTGAACATCCTTGGTTTTCTACACATTGTTTTAAGATAACTTATATATCCCCAAGAACAATGAATTGGCATACCTGCAGAAAATCCTCCAGATTTGCCACATATAACTATTTAAAAGTGAATTTTGGACAAATCTGAAATGCTGAAAATTCCGATTGTTTTATCAATTTTTACCAAATATTGAGTTTAATCTAACAAGTGGGACTTGAAATGACAAATTATGATAAGATTAATGCAACATTTTTATATCAATTTAGACTTTGCCTGTTTTGGTTATTTTTATGCGAATATAGACAAAAAAAAAAGACTACTTTAGGGTGAATTTGTTGGGGTAGGGGTAAGATTTTAGGTATTAAGAGTCACATTAAACTCTTTTTGCTTTTCTAAACAATGTTTTAAGACAACTAATGTATCGCATAGAACAATTAAATGGCATATCTGCCGACATATCCTCCAGATTTTACATATATTACGACTTAACGGTGAACGTTTGACAAATTTGAAATACAGAAAAATCCCCATTTTTCATCAATTTGGGGCAAAATATTGAGTTTAAGTCAACAAATGGCTGTTAAAATACCAAATCATGATGTTATTTATGCATCATTGTCATATATAACACACATTAATCGTGTTCTGGTTATTTTTATGCGAACATAAAGAAAAAAAATGACAATTTTAGGGAAAATTTGTTGGGGTAGGGGTAAGATTTCCGGTATTCAGAGTCATATTAAACACTTCTTGTTTTTCTAAGCAATTTTTTAAGACAACTTTTATATCCCTAAGAACAATTAATTGGCATATCTGCAGATATATATATATATATATATTGAATGAATAACGATTTAACAGTGAACTTTGGATAAATCTGAAATGTAGAAAATGCACATTTTTCATAAATTTAGGGCAAGATATTGAGTTTAAGTCAATAAATGGCAGTTAAAATACGAAATCACAATATAATTCATGCAACCTTGTCATATACAATACACAATTTGCGTGTTCTGGTAATTTTTTTTATGCGAACATAGACAAAATATTTGCAATTTTAGAGTAAATTTGTTGGGGTAAGGGTAAGTTTTATGGATGTACGAAGTTTATAATACTTCAAAACTGCCATAATTTGTACCTGTTGTGAAGAAGACATTATGTACTTCCATTTTATTTCATCTTTTCATGAATTTGAGCCACTCATAGATAAGATGAGACAAAAAGGGACAAAATTTTGTCGGAAACGAAAATATTCAAAGATGTGTTTTATTTGTCTATTTAAAAGTGATAGTTTGGCCATTCAAAACATATTTAAATTATGTGAACATGCTTAATTTTTAAGAAAGGACATTAAAAGACTAAATACAATTCCGAAAATTATGAAATGAAAAACATACTGGTTTCTAAGGACCGTTGAACTTACACAATTTTGAGAAAAATCTTAAAATTTACGTCAACATTGCGAAGGGGTAGGGGTAAGATTTTTCAAGTTTCATAACGTATTGGGCATAGAAATGGTACTGTAAAGCTAATACCATAGGCTATCATTCTATACCATTTTTTCATAACTGAGAGGCACCAATCAAAAATTTGAAGCAACTGAAAGAAAAACTTTGATCAAAAACGAAATTTTCCAAAATTTCGTTGGGTGGGTCTAAAAAGGGGGCCTGTTCCAATATTGCGTGCAGGTTATGCTCATGTTAACATGTTTAATTTTGAAGAGGAGATATAGAAATCTGAAAAATATGGATGGGAATCATAAGTGGGGTGCACGGGGGTTGTTCCAGCCCATGGACTATTTGTTTTTAAATCTCCAAAGTCTCGTTCTTTCCTTATTTCAAAATGGAAGACTTGTCGTGTACTGTTACAATTTGTCATTTTTTAAAATTATTATCATTATATTTAGTCATTCTTTTTGTATTTTATACTCTTTATACACGCTGGGACTGGTAAATATGTACATATATCAAATAAGTCAAGAATGGGTTGCTTTGTCAAGCAACTTGTTTTATTATCTTGATAGATGTAATTTGTTCTACGTACTATTTCTTGTCTATATATAGTCCTATTAAATGGAGCCAAAGCAAGATTCCCATTTGAGGGAACACTTGTAGAGTAGTTTGATGTATTTGTGGTGAAAAAAAAAGAAAAGAAAATGTAGATGCTTGTAGATTTAGTCTACTTACTTGTAAACAATTTGTAAAAGGTTTCATGAATTTTCAGCGGGTACATTTGCGATACATATTAACAAATACCGAATAAGAAATCTTCATGTTGTCATTCAAAACATAAAAAACATACAACAAAAATAGTTAAAAGCTGATAGAGAACAAATAATCAAAAGGGCATAAAAGCGCAGTAGTCAGGTTAGGACGTAGGACGGGGGTGATTTTAAATGTATTTATTTCAAAGCAAACGTATATCAATGTTAGACATGTAAACACGAAAGACACTCAGCAACACGATAAAACTTATATGTATCCGTCTCCCTGAAAATTCTTCTAACGGACATAACTTTATGTACATATTCCTTTGAATGATGAGCTGCAATGCGGGAATTTTGAGTCGTGTTCAATCCGACAACATTTTTGTGTATTATGCGAAAAAAATCAATACATTAATACCTTGGGATGGAATCACTAATTAATGAACACTGTTGAGCCAAGGGTGATTTATATTTAATCGATTTGTAGCGCTTCATATTAATTGTTTTTTGTCAATTAAAATTTAGTTAAATAATTGTCATGCAGGACAAATTATAAGTACCCTTCAGTTTAATAAATAGTTTGTTTTAGGTGGTATATATTTATATTCAATAGGACTGGATTCCGATTATGGATACGAAAACATAATTAGGTCCCTTTGATAGTCGTTGTGTCCCTTTGATAGTCGTTGTGTACGAAAATAGTTCCTAAGAAAATAGTGTATTTCTCTGAATTCTGTTTTCACTGCTTTATACTACATATTTTGTATGTTTTATGGGTTCAAATGAAAGAACAGACATTATAGAAAATTAAAAATTAGGAATTGAGTTTTAAATCAATGTGCAATTAGTGATTAGGTCAAGTGCAAAAAGGTGAAATTTGCTATATTCGGAACTCATCTATCTTTACCAATGAGGGTTCCCTCAGTTCTGGGAAATTTAAAAGAAACTGAAACGTTGAAAGTTCATAGTTTTTGTATATTTGTTTACACTAAGGCTGTTCTGCAAGTATGCCAAATGTCATGAGAATTGCGCAGGTGAAATCTTTACATTTGTTTATTTTTACAAAGACAAATAGGGGAGAACTAATTGTGTTCTCGTTCTTATTATACTTCTCACTGGTATTTAAGGAGATAGTTTCCGCCTTCAATTACACGAGAGTTCCTATCTCGAAAGTCCCGTATTGATCGGCGACTGATCCCCAGCGAAAATAGCACCATCACACTGCCACAATTATTTGTCGTATTTATATGGAACAAAATTGAATAGAATGAGGAAAACAGGATGTCAGAGTTGTCTAATTTCCTATTTAACTTCAACTATGTACATTTGTACATGCACGTATATTCCAGCTTATATAGGGTCGTTCTCCATTAGTTGAGGGTGGGTTACATTAACAGAGCGTCGGTTGTTAGATACATCAAAGCTTAAAATTGTAAAATAATCGGAATTAATGTTCAATTAGACAGCATTTCATTGCCAATTGAAAACTAATTACATTGAAAAACATAACAATAAAAAGTTTTATCTTAATATGTACTTAAAAACTATATTTTTTTTGGTCAAAAGTATTGTATAAGGGAGTGATTAGTTTCCAAGTATATCTAGGTGAAGAGTGCGAAAAAGATTCCGGAATCAAAAGTAATGTTTTTCTGTCTATCAACTTTGTATTTTTTGACACTTTGAGAAATAAATTTCAATGAATTTATACAGAAATACTTCAAGAGTGGTCAAACATACAATATGAGGTACAAGTTACAGTTCTTTTAGCACGGAAAGTTAATATAATCATATCCATTCCTAAAATTGTGAGAAAAACTGTAAAAAAGGGAAAATAAAAATACCAAAACGTGTTTTTAGATTTTAGAAAACGATATAAATCTTATTTAACTATATATACAGATTTGAAATATAACACATATGAAAAAGAAAGGAAATGGGGTAAATGTCAAGGAGACAACATCCCATATCCAGGTTAAAACGACCCAAAACAAAGCATCTAGGGGTCACCGTACGGTCTTCAACACATATTCATTTATACAGGTTACGTTTATTTGAAATTGAGTAATTATTTAGTAGTACGCCGTGTTTTGAAATTTACAGAAAACTGTAAATAACTGTCAAATTATCAAAAAATGTACCATACGAATGGCTCATGAAGTATAATTATTCTGCTTTCATTTAAAACAAATTTTACCTGCATGTCTGGTGTGTGCATTAAAGTCGAAAAGTAAGCGTCTTTTTTCCGATTGTCACTGCACTAATGGATAACAAACAATGGAACAACGCTTTTATTGTTGTTCTTCATCTTGCACTAAAAGGCCTTCAACAATGAGCTTTTCCCATATCTCACAATAAGTCCAAGACGAACCACAGCACCGGTTTAAGCGGATTTCATTGTTAGATGTCGAGCAAAGGTTCATCCTTGTTTTTCATGCCATGAACGCGGGATCGTCAACCAACATAAATTGACTGGCTAAGTGTTCCTACAATTGCTGTCATCCATTGCCCGACTAAAAAACCCAAACAGCAGACATCCATAACACACAAACAACCACAGGGCACTCATAGAGGCAATAGTTAGAAAACTTAGCATAATAAAAAATAGTGATGTGGGCACAATTTACAGGTGGTCAGAATAACATTTTTTTGCAATTACAAAAAATATATGGAAGTATGATAATGTATCCATGTGAGAAATTCTCTCAAGAACAAGTACACCACAACTACAATGTATTGAGAGCATACATATCTCGTACGGGAAATCTTTATACGGACTCAATGAAGGGATATGGAGTAAATGCACATGGTACAAAGTCTCTACAAACACATGGTAAAACGAGCAATGGAACAACGCCTTTACTGTTGTTCTTCACTTTTAAGTCCATATGAGGCCTTCAACAATGAGAATGTCTCATACCTCACAGTAAGTTGAAGACCCCCCCAGCACCGGTTCGAGTGGAATTCATTGCTAGATGTGGAACAACGCTACATCCATGTTTATCATGCCATGAATGTGGGATCGGCAACAAATATAAACTAACTGGCAAAGATACAAGTATTTATTTGGAAAAAATACAATAATTTGTTAGGGTCTATACAGAAAATAAGCAGCATGATAATACAGTAATGATACAGTTGAAACAATGTATTAAACATTAAATATTATTTAATTACTCATTTAAAGAAAAAAAGGAAACTATTTAAGTAACCAATTTACTATATTTGTTTTCTTAAATTTTTTCAGGGTCGACTAAATTTCCTGCTCCTACCCATTTTTCCCGTTTTCAATAGACGTAATATTTTTATTCATTATTTTATCAATCTAAGTCAGTATCAGAAATACAAAATACATGTATGGATGTGACAAAAGTTCTATTGTCTACGTTTAAAAAGCGGGAAAATGACGTATGTCCATAAGTCCAGACCAGGAACATTATTATATGATGGACGTTCTTGTGTATAGTATGGAAGAATTCGAATGAATGGACAACCGTATGCACAGACGGGCACATTTTATCTGATGTGATTTAGACTTTTCATAAGGGACCGACCATTTAACCTGAAAAGGGGGGGGGGGGGTATGGTTTTTTTTTCTAGACAGAAATTTTTTTTTCACGCAAAGCGCGAAAAAGGGCATATAAAGTAATCACTGTAAATATTTGCTATGCATCCATAAACTAATTACAGATTGGGAATATAACAAATACCTGAAATAAGTAATAAAATTAAATGTTAGCAGTACAAGGAGTATTGCAACAAGAAGAAACTGCACGGAGAGTCAACAGCATGCACTCCTATTTTGCTTCAATTTTGGCATTACGAGAAAAACAATCAGATAGAGGAATTGGGGTCTCATTTGAAGGAGCCTTCATACTATCCTATCTGCCACAGAGATGGTAAGCATATATGGTTTTTTGTCGATCCGGTATAGATATAGTAGTTATAACCGTGAAGGCGTTAGACCAAGAACCTATGGACCATTTAAAATTGAAGTTGTAATAATTCAGATTGGGTGTATTTCAGAAAATAAAAAATGTTTTTTGATACAAAATAAATGATTAAATTTAATGAAATCGTTGTAAACAAATATGGCACATTTTCACATAAATTCCTTGATAACATATCATTCACCCTTTAATCTGTATTTCATAGGGACGGAAATTTTCCACGTTGAAATATGAGCATATACACGGTTATTGTACCCGATGCAGATTTCAGAGTGTCCCGGATATTCAACTTAAAATAAAGACCGACCTAATAAAAACCGCAGCAAGCTGTAAAATACAAGAACTACTATAACACATACCTAAATAAAGACTTTATTTATAAGCCAAAGGTCATTTCAAACCAAACATTTTAATTCTAAAAGTGGAGATCTAGTTGCATGTTATTCATAAAGCAATTGGATGTATACAAGTTCGAATGTATTTTGAGAGTTTGTAATGTCTTTTGAAATTGCTTTCATTAATAAAAATCTGAAACAAGGTTCTGAGATGAAAGAAGTAAAATGATTATCGTGATTAAGACTAAAATTCATAAATTGACCTATTAACACAATAAAGTAAGTAAGAACCGAACCGTCAATCCAAAGCAAATAATCCAAGGACAATGGCAACATCGGGAACAACAAAGAAACAGAGACACAACATGAGTACGGCACAGAAAAGAAAAACGAGGACACACACACACAAAGATGAACAACACGGACCCAATAAAAAAACCATGCGTGAGATCAGGTGCACCGGTAGAGGTAGCATCTCCTGCTTCTTATAAGACATCCGCCGTGTTGAACATGTCAAATCCGGTAGAGGAAACAACGATTAAGCTCTAGAGGGAAAGATCTGTTGTCATCTGGGAAATAGATATCCCATAGCGGTCCACAAGATGATGATGTCGACCGTAAAACTTCTGGAGGAATGACTTCCAAGTTTTGAATAACATACCCTTGTTGAAGTAGCCTATTTGTGAGCAACCGGGCTCTATCAAGGAAGTCACTATATCGAACACATGCTCTTGAATAGCGGATGAGCTGGGAGATGTAAACTCCATATGCCGGCGCTGTTGGGATGTTGCTACAAAGAAAATGGAAGTTTACTATTGGAAAGGTGAAGTCATCGCGTTTGTCGTACAGCTTAGTTTGAAGTCTACCTCTGTTGTCAATTTCAAACTGAAGGTCAAGGAACGAGGCTGATGTAGAAGTATCTGTGGTATCCTTAATTTCGAGCTCTTTTGGATATATCAAATGAAGAAAATCACCAAAGCGAGGGTTGTTTAGTGACAAAATATCATCTATATAACGGAAGCTAAAATTGAAGGATTGGGCCAGTTTTTTATCTTAATTTTGAAGAAGCCCTTCGATGAATTCAGCTTCATAAGAGTGCAGAAACAGATCGGCTAGGAGAGGTGCATAAAAAACGTTTAACAACAAAAACTGATCATCCGCAAATCGACTTTTGTCGCCTACTGTCATATGATTTTTTATGTCATACATCAGCGTATACCCGACGACACATTTTTTAGAAGTAGGTTATTAAATTATCATTAGGATTGATCCAAAAGGAAAAAAAATATTTTTAGATGAGATCTTAAATATTTTGTCCTGTAGGGTTCAATGTTAAACTACAAGTTCGTATTTGATGAGGTACAGGCACCCGATCCCATGTTTTAAAAAAGGGACCACCCAAGGACTATTGCGTACAAATTTGGTTCTAATTGAATCTGTGGCTTAAAATGAGAAGATATTTGAATGCTGTCTTATTTGGTCCAATGTTCATCTATGTTCCTAACTGCCGACCGTCATGGATACGTGCCGGACACATTTTCAAAAAGAGCCGACTTAAGACAGTTGTGACCGAGTTGCTCGCCACCGGCCATCATTAATTAGCACCATTCAACTTGGCCAAGTGGTTTCAGAAAAAAAGGATTGAATGCTGCAACAAAGGGTATAATATTAAACTATGTTTCTCGCTTGTGGCCATATTGGTGTTGATGTGAACTTCTCGGACTCGCTGAATTACAATGGGGCGGACTTATTGTCCAAATCGGACCACCTAGGGACAGTTGTGACAAGGTATTGTTCCAATTTGCCGAAAAATTTCAGAGGGTATGTAATGATTATTAAAAAGAATTTTGTTCAACTATGTTCCTCGCTGGTATCCATCTTAGAGTTGTGGACTTGTCGGAAATACATGTAGGAACATAAAAAAATTTCGTGACTATGTATGGTTCCAATTAGCCAATAAATTTCAGAGAAGAAGATCTTTGAAGGTGTTTTCCTATTGGGTCAAATGTTAAAATAACTTTCCCGCTGGTAGCTATCTTGGATGGGGTACAGGTCGTTCAAGAAATTCCATCGTGAAGATGAAAGGTAGTCCTTGACCAACTCAACATTTTGCATCAAAACGGAATGGTTTCCTCTGTCTCTCATTATTTTCTAAATACAAGGCAAAATTCATAAAAATACGAAGAGCTGACCAAAAAGGGCAATAAATCCTGCATATTTAGATTTTTTTTAAATATCAGTTGGTAGATCTTAATTCGTCCAAAATGTATAATAATTCCTATAATTCAAAGTAGATTTCTATCTTTTATAGTCTTTTTGAGAAAAAATAAAACGATATCAAAATTAAAAATGTTTTCGGAAAAACGGAAAATAATTTTAAAACAGGTTATCAGTATTTCTTCAAAACTTTGTAAGATCTTGTCATGCTGTAATGGAATTTCTGGAAGACGAAAAGTTAGAAAAGTGATATTTGTAATTAAAAAAACTTGCATTTTGAAGTACAGATTAAGCTGTTTTTGGTTTCCATCTTTAAATTATTCTAATATATTCAAATTGGACACAAGATATTTACTCTTTTTTAACAATTACATCATACGGCTATTGGAAACATGCGACGAACCCTTTCCTTTTTTACTTTGATAAAAGAAAAATGTAACTGTGAAGACGAAATTGTACAAGTATATGAGAGACAGTTTTTAAGAATAAGCAACCAAAAACAAGTAATAAATAAGTATTTATTACAAAATTAATACAAATTATAAAGTGATATATTCGAGATATATAACCATATTAAAGTTTTTGTACACTGATCCTGAACTTATATCCACAATTCAAGTAATAAATATGTATCATTAATTATACAGTAGTAGTTGGTTTCCATTGAATATGCCAAATATGTCCCAAGACTAGAGGACATTGTGCATGACCATAAGGTCAGAATATCAGAAAAGAACAAACCCTCAACTGCCGCTGGTCGTCTGTTTATTAGTTTGTTAAAAATGCGGATGACCGCAAAAGGATCGGTATCTTTGATATTCAATCTATATGAATTAATAAAAATGCTGAGTTGACCAAAAATGAAATATTGTCAATGAAGAAGAAAGCCCGTCCCGATAATCATCACGTGACTTCTTTGGTCCACCCGAATGCAAAGTCAACGTTTAATATGCCGTTTCAGCGTATTATATGTGCATGGATATTATTTCAACGCTATAAATTACTTATAAAAATATCTCCAAACAGTACAATTTCAATTCTGATGAAAGTTTCTGACATTAAGAGTAATATCTTCTTCCAGTAATGTAAATACAATATAAATTCAGTATTGATCTACTGCAACAATAACAATATTTCAAAGGAAACGAAACAGTTTAAATTTAACTCAAATGCCACTTCAGAAAATAATGATGCGTAACAAATGCTCTTGTGACAATATACGGTGTTTTTCAGAATATATTCAAAGCCTATTGGAACCAAACTTAGTCACGATGGTTTATTAGTGTTCCCTAAAAAATTTGAATTTGTCCAACAAATCTGTAACAAAAAAAAAAAAAAAAAAAAAAAAAAAAAAAATTTCTTCTCTGAATGTACTCATCCAATTCAAACCAAACTTTGTCATAACGGTCCTTTTTGACTGCCTTTAAAGAGTTTGTCAAGTAAATCAGCGTCAGATTGCCGCCAGTTGGGAACATAATTTACATAAAAAGCAGTGGGAAAGCATTCAAAGATCTTGTCCTCTGAAGCCACAGAGCCGATTGGAAACAACTTTGGTTACCATAGTTCCCTTAGGGTGTCCCTTTTAAACATTTATTTTGGATGTCTGAGCCTCATCCAAGATAGACTTCAATAAGAACTAATTCAACATTGAACTACACGACTTCTCAATCGAAACTTCTTTTCTATTGGAACCTAACTTATTCACAATTCGTTTACCATGAAAAACGTGTCATGTAAGTCCCCACCAGATAGATGCTAACCACAAGACGGGAACATTGTTATAACGTGGGTTATATTACATATATTACATGGAGGTCTATTAACATACTAAAAATGATACCTTTTAACATTGAGGTAAGTTGGACTGTCTATGTCAGCCATTGACCATGTGTGCTATACAGGCTCTTGAGAGCCGATTGTTATACACAAACTCTCTTTTCTAGCATGATGTCAACATCACCTGTGCGGTATTTATAGAACGACAGATGGTCACCATACGTAACGCAATTGAACAAACAATAAAACTATATAGTTCCCACATTATAATTTAAAATTTCTTATTACTACCGCACACTTTTGACAATGGGTTTTAATGAGTTGTTATTAATGTACCAAAGGATCTATAGATCTTAATGACAAGAACTCAAAAATCCGACATTTCATTGCATCATTTAATAAATTTGTTACGATTCAGGAAGGTTTAGAAACGGGGAAAACCGGACAACAGTACATCTGTACTTTGATTATCCTAGTGATCGTTAATAATAAAAATATATTGTATTCATCATCAGTTATGATAAATTATAATCTAATATTAATCACTGAGTGATAAAAATATTTATTCTCAATGATATGAAAACTATGAGTCCTCTATAGTCGCCTTAAATGAACTCGTTTTTGTACACAATAAACTGTGCACTTTTAATTTGTATATGAAAAATAAGTTTGTTTCGTCTTTATATTCAGTCCAAAAAGTCAGTGTCTAAAACTGTTCTCTTTAAAACATGCAAACTAAGTTAACATTTACCGATGTCTACTGAAATACATGACGACTCTTTACCAAATCCTTTGGGAAGTTTTCAGTTTGATTTTTCTTCCGTAGTGTATCGGTGTTTAACCAACAGACTAGATTCCTTGAGCTAGCCGGCAGTTTGGCGGCGAGCATTCTTTGACAAATCTTTCTAAAATACGTTTTGTCACATTATTTTTTTTTTCAAGATAGAGTTAGTAGTCTTCCTGTATTGGTTTTTATTCGTATGTGTATTATAAGGAAACCGCATAAAGAAAGGGGAGGTTTGGATCCCATAAACGATTTAACCATTCTGCTGGCTTTTGTTAGTCTGGCTATCCCCAGTTCCTATCGTTATTTATGTTTGTCTTTAGTCTGTTGTATGTATTTTCTAATGCAGTCCACATGTTGGCTGTGGCTTGTGATTGTAATTTTCGGCCATTGTAGGTGTTTACTGTTATTTTGACTTTATAATTAATCATCCATTTCCAAGTTCTGTTACAAACTCTTGATTTCCGAAAGATATTTATAGATCGTATCCCAAAGCTGAAAAGGCGGCTAGAAATTGAGTTCGCTGTACTCATCGGTATATCAGTAATGTTTCTACCTTTTTAGATTGTTGAACATATCTAATTTATGGAATCATTAACAGTTTGTTAAATTCCCGGGACAAAAGGTCTTAATACCGGTCTCGAAAAAAGATGACGACTACAGTGATAAAATTTGACATCAAATGCCTTGAATAATCTGAAACTGGTTAACTAGCACATATTTTATGTTTATGAATATATAAATGGATTGAAATGCTAGTATTTACTCTTGTTGTGGCTCTACATTACAAAAAACAATTGCCCAAATTTTGAATCATTTAAAGCTTTTACTTTCCTGACTTGAAGAGACTGCTGATAAAAATTTTACACAGTGTGAGAGTTAAATTTGACGAGGACAGATAAAGTAAATAAATATAGAAATAATAGAAGTATAAGTATATACATCTGTGAATCATTTAATATTTAATATTGTAAAAATCTTTAAACTGACAGTAAATTGTTCTAAGTCTGGTTTCTCTAATCTGAACTTATCGTAAATTTAATTATTCTGAAATGAAAATTACAGTCGATTCAGCAGTATGTGGTCATTGCAATACTTGAGCAAGCCATTTACCATGGGATGGTGATAGTTTATAAAGGGAATATAATTAAAGTAATCAATTATAAGTAATGAAAATATTTAATATATTTTATTCCACACTCCTAGTGGAACCAGTATTAACCCACCTATGTCCAAACAATTTATTTATAAAACAACCCAAAAGATTTTATAAATCAAAATGATTCTTTCTATGTATAACAAGATAATATTAAGTATCAAACTACCAGTTTCACAATAATTAACTACATCATATTAGGTAAAGTCAAAAACCATCTTCAGATCCTCTCCATCTTAACTAGATTCATGTGCTGTGTTGACTGTATCAATTTTTAAATTATTCTTGTAGGCATCATCCCCTCCACACGAACATGCAGCAGTACAAGGTAATTCTGTAGACTTACACCTGCTTGAACACATTGATGCTTTGCATCCGTATCTGACCTTCTCTGTCATTGCCTTCGGTATCAGATAATTTTGTCATGAGTGTTGGAAATAGGTTTACTGATTCGTTCACACCCGACATCCGACCAACGACCCTCGGGACCTGATATATCTGGGTCTTGATCTAGAGCTGATACTCAACCATTTTAAGATTTTGTAACAGGGTATCTCCGATGGTGGAAGAGATTCGTTCTCGGTCCCTTTACTTACACATAACATATACCGTAATTCATTGAAAGTTTTCTCGTTGGTGAACCTTCATAAAACTTGCAAAAAATCGGTAAAAATTGAGGACAATTTCACTTAAAGTTCATCTACCCAGAATTCTTAGAGCAGACGAAGACAACTTGTATCCGTAGTAACTGCCAAGGCTTTACTCTACTTTGACGAATAAAACAACGAGTTGTGCCACAACCTGTTGCAGCGTTAAAGGCAGGCAGTGCTCTACATATCGTCAACCCTAACGACATCTGTATCTAAAGCCTAACGACACATCTATCTGAAGAATGTGCTTAGACACTTGGAAAAATAGAATTTAAAGAAAAAATGCATGAAAGATCATGATGTGCGTGTATCTGCTTCTTCCTGGCTGCATGACATTAAATGCACTTCCACGAACCTGCCCTTCTCAATTGAAATGACTTTCTGTCCTAACAAAAGTCACTGATATACCAATGAGTACAGCGACATGTCATTTTCAGCCTTCGGTTGACGGTCTATTTTTCCAATCTGTGAAATAGAAACATTGTAACGGTCTGTCAAATCATGGTGACGACCGTAAAACTTCTGTACTGACAATTGTAGCAAAAATGATTGAACATAAACTTGATGTATATTTTCACATGTGATAATGTTGCAGTGGTATAGCTGAATTTAAAGATATATATTCTGATAAGTCTTTTGAATTGTTGAGAGTCCACATCTGATTCATTCCACTTATTGAGAATACTAAATCAGTACATATCTTCAGTTTATCTTTTACTGCAGTAAATAATCAAGTTAGGAGATTAGAAAGGGGTGAATTTTGTTGTACATTTGGCAGACCCAGCAAACTATCACTGTTTCTAAGGGCATTGATGTAACTTAAGTACCTAGTAGATACAATGCAGGCTGTTGTTCTCTCTTTGATATTGATACCAAAAGAACACAATACTGTTTTGTGATTGTTTAGTATGCCCTCCCTTGGTATGGTAGACAGTTTGTATGTGGGGTTGCCAAATGAATTTTCAAGGCCATATTCTTCATTAAGCAGTAAATTTAGTGACCTTTGAAAGCGATTGTGATGTTGTTTTGGGCCTTGTCAGCTGGTACAATAACATGACTGTCATGGAGAAAGGACAATGCTTTTTCTAAATCGGGATCCTCGCATATGCTATAATGTAGACTCTGGTTATTTTAAGGTACGCCATTCGAGTTTCAATCAACGACTTTATGGACTTGATCCAGTCCGACAGTGTTTCAGCTTTTTCTTTATCTCTCTGATCCAATTTTTTTGCGTATTCTTTAACTGCGTCCATCAATATTTTAAAGTTAAATTTCCTTTTCCAATTGATGGGTTGTTGTTCACGATATGTTTTACCTTTTGTGAACAGTTTCTCATTGCTTACGATGTTGCGGTCCCCGGTTATAACGAGGCCAGCAGGAACGTACATAAATTGGGAAGAGAGACAAGAGCTATCATGTGATTTTGATTTGAAGTCATTAATTTGTACATCTCGCAATACCACAATACCCGTTTGTGATTGAAGATGTTAGTTGCAATTTGTTTTTAATATGTATAAGATATCAAAGGTACTGTTTGGTCTTAAACCCGTCGAAGTACCTTGACGGTTATATATTTATATTTAAGAAATTAAGTCGATTTGTAATGATTATCTGAACATTTTGGCCCGAAGTGGCGATTCCTTTATAGTGAACTCCAAGGATTCTTCCTTTTATCCATGACGAAGTATATTTATTTGTAATCGAGAGTTTATGAAGTCCTTGTATTGGACTGTACTCCAGCATATAGTATTAGAATAGATGCGACGACTCAAAAAGGTATGAATGATGGAAAATATAGGTAAAAATTGGATAGGATATCACTTATTTGAACCATGACCCTATGATCCATGTGAAATTGAAATATTTGTGATTGTAATCAATCAGGTGATGAAAAGCAGAATTAATGCAGGGTATCCAAATATCATGGTACAAATGGCCTCGTAACACTTCAAGATTCGTAGCTTGATATAAATATAAATCTATTAGTGTTACATTTAATCGCCATATTATCTATAATAAATAGTAATATTACTGTACTATTCTTAAGACCATGACCGCTGTTGTTTGATTTTTTTTTCGAATAATGTTTGCCATTGCGAAACTCCAATAAGTGGTGTTGTATTATTGGTCATATTAAAAGTTTGCATACTTTGTAAAAGATCTTGTATCAATGTATATTTTGGCTGTCTCAGCAAATGAGGGTAAGGATAAAACCACCGAACAGAACCGTCAAAAGCCAAAGTACCTGAAGCAAAAAGACAAAGCAGGTGGAAATCACAGGAAAATTGTCGACCGCAATGGTCCTGACTTGGTACAGGTATTTCAAAAGAAATGGTGGGTTAATTTCCCCTTCATTGAGGTAGTGTCCGGTAGAAACTTCGCAGAAATTGCTATTGAATATCAGTAAGCAACTTTAATCATTAATTCCCAAATTCTATACTGAGGCTTTACACTATTTTTTCGCTTTCTATTGCGAACCGGCTAGAACCAATCTAGTTGTGAAGAATTACGTATTTTATGTTTGATCTGAACGATGGTTGAATAACAATATCTCGACTCTTCAATCCATTGTAAAAATTTTAAATTCTGTTGTGGGTATGAGAAAACAATGAAAAGATATGGGGTAAAAAGCACATATTCAAAATTGTCTACAAATACATGGTAATGAAAAGCAATGCAATGATGTTTTTTTTTCGTCTTCGAAGTCACAATAAAGCTATCTTTCTTCTATTTGTTTGCGATTTGATTTAGTGTGGCACATATTTCAATTTACGTGTAAAGGATTAATTGAAAGATATCAATATAAAACCTTATCGATTAAAGCGATAAATACGAAACAACGGCAATAGAATACCGAAGGAACAAAGGAGTGGAATTTACAAAAATCAAAGTCCAAAGACATGACCAAAACGAGAACACAGAAAACAATGACGTTAGACACAGAAAACAATGACGTTAGGCAGATACAAAGCACAGAAATAGGAATCACAACAGTGAAAACAAAGGCACTCACAGTGTCACATCATGGCCCATCTTTTTACGGACACAACCAAACAAGGAACTGCTAAGTGATCCATGACATGAAAAAATCATTCGTTTGTATACAAAGCTGCTTTCTCCACAGAAAGAACAAGGTGATAATATATTTGTAATTGCAAGCAATAGCTGATGTCGCCACTGACAGCTCATTCGATGATTCCATCTAGTTCGCAGTGTCAAAATCTACCTAGAAATTAATTCTCATTTAAATTCGACAAAGTTGAAATTTTGAAGTATTTTGGTGGCCATCTTGGAAAAGGCTTCCATTTTGAAAAAAAAAAATAAAATAAAACGCACATTTTCAAATGATGATCTAACTTTGTGCCAAGTTTCATGAAGTTTTGATCATGCATCATTGAGTGATTGACCGTACGAACCTTGGATGGAATAATAAAGAAAGAAATAAAAAAAGAAAGAAACAACAAAAAGAAACGGAGGAAAAACAATATGTCGTCCCGTCAGGGGCGACATATTAAAAAGCTGATTTGGCCGAAAATTTCATTGAAATTCTAATTTGTACCTCAAAAATTTCTTTTATGTTCGCTTGACAGTTTAGACCCTACTAAAACAAAAACACAAAATTTCAAGAACTAATTAGATACACAACAAACATTACTATAAATGTTTTGAAATTCTCATATAATATTTAATGGTTTTTGCATGCGTTCGATGGATCCCATTAAAAACAGACTACTTTTTTTCGACAAGATTTGTAATTTGAACCTTCTATCTATTTCCTGTCCATTTGATTGAAATTTATGAGAGTACAAAGGAGAAGTTAAGTATGACCACTTTTTGGCCCTCAAAAATTCGGAATCTCAAAACTTATAACTCTATATTCTAAATCATCATATGAATAGTGCAATAGTTGCTTTATGAAAATCCAGGCATATTTTTTTAATTTAAGTTCAAATGTTCTAATTGCTGATGTCATTAACGTGAGCTAAATTCCATAAATATCGAAAATCCCACTATTTTGGGTGGAATTTTATACAGTTTTCGATAAAGTTAGTAATGGCCACATTCATGTTCATTCACAGTAACTACATATATGATGTAACTAATAAGTATACATAACATACTTAAAAGATTTGGTTGAAGATGTGGCCCTTACTATCAGGGCAAAAAAACTGGGTAAAATAATGCAATTTTTAACAAATTTGACGCAGTTCCATTTTCAGACTAAGTTTGAGCCACAACCACATCATGTTAATGTGTTTGCAGTGTATTATTTTCCTACTATAGAATTTTGTGAAATTTTCTGAGTAGAAACATAATTGTACTATTGTTCAAAATATAAAATAAAATTTGGAGGTCACCGTACATTTTAGCGCAAAAACTGAAATTGAAAATTTAAGGATTTTACATACAAATTATACAGAAAATGATTATATGAGAGGATAGCTTAAAAATCTATTATAAATTTTGTTCATACTTTTCATGTGTTTTGAAATTATTATTTAGTTAACATATAAAAGATAAAAAAAAGGATCACCGTTGAAATAAGAGAGATTGATTGATTGATTGAATATTGTTTAACGTCTACTCAGCAATATTTTAGCTATATCAAGACGAGAACAAGTTTGTTGATAAATAATCACTTTGGGGTATGGAAATGGCCATGGGACGGGAAATTCTGACTGCCACTGGAAAAACAGGGTGAAATCGTCAAGGGCGGGGAATTTAGCCTTGTAGCCGATCACCTACGGACCACCCCAAAAAGAGCTTGCTACAAGGGTTCTTTAACGTGCAGGAAGCGTGGCATTTCTTCTAACACGTGGACCTGAGTTTACATCCCATCCGAAAGATGGGTTGTGTATTTATTAATCCCGCACAACCACGGAATGGGTCCTATTTCTATATCCCGGGACCCTCGGGGTCAGCCTCCGTTTAGGAGGGGTCACACCCCGCAAGCCGGAGATACTGGGTCCTATTTCTATATCCCGGGGTTCCCTCGGGGTCCTCTGTTAGGATGGCTCATACTCCAAGCTCAGAGGATGCTGCGGGCCTATTCTTCAGCCGGGACCGCGCACGGCGGGAAATAAGAGAGATAAAATGTAAAATGTTAATTTCTCTAGATATATCTATGTAAAATTATTTTATCAAATTATCTCCCTTGCATAATTTCTGTGTTTTGTGAATCCAAGATCACATTTAAAGCACATGGGGTTTAGTTCACCTTTTTATAATGGAAATGTTGTAAAAGTGATAAGACATAAACATTTTAAATACTTACGAACTTTCTTTACATTTAAAATAACTTTTTTGTTAATTTTCGCAATTGAAACCTAAATAAACAAATATTAGACAAAAATGGCGGAATAATACCACTGAGACACTTTAATGATATGTTTTTACAAACAATCGACTGAATTAATTGAATATGTCATTAAATATAGTAAAAAGAGTGTTACATATCTATTAATTTTTTGGGAAAAAAACCGGCTATACCGAACCTACTCCTTTGTATAACTAGTCTCGTACTACTACTATTAGATTAAACTTTCATACATAAGCCATTTATCTGTACTGTTATTACTGTTCTATTCCATCCTTGTTCCTCATATAAAAACATTAGCATACGAGCAGTTAGTTGAAATATAACATGTATATAATTTGAGATTGAATTCGTTATGATTCTGCTTCTTAAGGGATTTCTTGTATTTGTACAGGGTATCGGAAAGTAAGTTTTTTTTAATCTAGCAGGATATCAAAAGAAAACGTTTTCTTGCTTTTCTTGCTTCCTCGTCATTAGGCAGGGAACTTTTTATATTATGGAAACGGAAATGAACGTCCGATATATAAACAAGTCATGACTCTTTAAGGATGTAGTAAGGTGAAATTAAATAAATCTACGATTTTAAATTAATACCATAAATTGAAAGAGCATTGTTAAAGGAATAAATTCAGCTAAAAATATTGATAGGTCATGGACCTTATTGTCAAGATATTTCATATTTTAAAAAATGGCGGGAAAAGCTCTCTTGGACTTTTACCTTAGTATAACATGGAAACATTACTGATTTCTTTCACATGGAAGGAATATCTACAATCTAGTGAAATCTTGCTTACTGACTTAAAATGACCTACTGAAGACTTTGATGACTAGAAAATTGGGTGTAATGGAGCAAAATAAATTACATAGTAATAATGGTTAAAATCAGAGAAATCCGAATGACATTTGGGAATTTCAAAAACCTCACCTTACTACATCCTTAAACGGTCTATTTGAAGAAGAAATAGATAGGGTAGAACATTAAGGATTAACAATGAAGGGATATGGAGTAAATGCAAATGAGACAAAGTCTCTACAAATACATGGTAATACTAAGCAATGGAGCAACGCTTTTAGTGTTGTTCTCCATCTTGAAGTCACTATGAGGCCTTCAACAAATAGCTTTACTCATACATCATAGCACGTTCAAGACGACCTCTAGCACCGGTTTGAACGGAATTAATTGCTAATTACTGAGCAACGCTTAATCCATGCTTTTTTACCCTTTGATCCAACCAATAAAAAAGTTCTGATTCAGTTTTTTTTTTAATTTCATCAACGACTGTCGGTAAATCTGTTTATTTTACAAATTTATGTATTTCAACCAATTTCTAGAAATATCAATTGAGACTAGACGTTAGCACAATAAAATAGTAGCGGCTAAAGGGAACATAACCCTGGCTTAATAACCATGCGATGACATAACAATAAAGTTTGACGGATGTTCTTAATAGTATGTGAACTATATATCGTTCATGTGATTGAAAGGTTCAAGTGGGTTAACATTTACACTTACTAAAAATAAACTTTTGTTATCACAAAATACCGAAGTAACTGTGAATATAGGTTCTGCATATGCGTATTTCGACAACTTAGTCTTCTTAGTGCAGATCAAATCAAAACATTTGGAAATCTGTAAACCGAAATACGTGTAAAACTTGATAAAAAACGAATAGGTTGTAAATAAAAAGGCCAAAATTCAGATGAGGACAGAGGTAAGTACGAGGGAGATACTCGCTAGTCTTAATCGAAATTTAAAATTTAGATAAACTAAATCAGGTCAGTACTGAAGAACTGACCACTGGGTTGGTTAGTACCCACTGGGACTAATAGTGCGCCAGTTGAGGCATTTGCCAATGTAACTTTGTAAATCTCACATACTTTAAAGTAAAAACATAAAATGAGAAAACACATAAAACAAAACAAAAAGAAAGTTTTCGTTTTCAAATTAATAGTTCACCTTTTATAATGCCAACTTATCAATTATGTCATTTCTTTAAAAAAACAGTTCAAACTTTAAATATATTTAAATCGAGAAATATTGACAGATGTGTCTACATTATTTTACGAAAGGATATGGAGTAAATGAGTATTAATTGGATTGGAGTAAACTAGCATTAATTGTGGTCCTCCAAATGTTATTTATGGTATAACATATTGACCGTCGTGAATACCAATAAAAATATCTGAGTGCCGAACAACGCAGAAGGATAAACGAGTTGCAGAACTTGTTCTGCAGCGAGTTTAATCACTTGCGTTGATCGACGCGAGTGGCATTTTTATTGATATTTATAACGGTCGATTAGTTATGGTTTTTATTATATAGATTTTCTGCTCAAAAACTGAGATTTTAAATGCAGCTTATTTTTTTTATTTCTATGCGCCAGTTGTTTACTTGACAACGGCGTTGACGAAATATTGTGACGTCGCTTCTTCCGGTGACTAGAAATCCTATATTTTCTCCGGTGACAATATGAAATTTATTTAACTTAGAAAACTCGATAATTCACCGCTATCTGTATAATAACATGCATTATGGATTGAAGAGACATTAGCTATAAGTCTAGAAGATTGTGCAACGATATCAATAAAATATATAAAAGATGCTAAAAATTATGTGACAAAATTTTCAGTCCACAAATGACTTTCATCAGTGTCTTAAACACGCTAAAATATAATTGCGATTGATGATTACATAACTCAACAATACTGGGACATTCATCGAATGTCAAATCGATGTACATGTAAAATGTCCCAGTATTGTTGAGTTATGTAATCATCAATCGCAATTATGTTTTAGCGCGTTTAAGACACTGATAAAAGTCATTTGTTGACTGAAAGTTTTGTCACATTTTTTTTAACATCTTTTATATATTTTATCGATATCGTTGCACAATCTATTTTGTTCGTGCTGCATTGTCCTGTATCGACGATCCGATATCCATTAAGTTTTCTAGTTGGTAGTTTTCTCAGACTCTATAATATATAAACAAAATTTACAGAAATTTTATAATTTAAGTTATTTATTTTCGCAATGGATTAAAATGTAATGACGTACGATTTACTTTTTCCTGTGCATTAGTTTGAACTTGAAAAATTAGCTAATTATCTCAAGTGATTATGGTTCTGATACATGCAGTTCAAGTCGGATAGCAAAATTGGATCTAGCCATCAGGAAAATCACAATATATAAAGAAATGTAGGGTACTCATACCTCGTAGTAAGTTAAAGACGGCCCCAAATATCAGTTTGAATGGAAGTCATTACTAGATGTGAGCAGGGTTCACTGCTAGATGTCGTATAACGCTACATCCATACAAGTATTAAGGATTGCAAGATGAAAAACAACACATTGTCTAGGGGAAGGTTTCGGCCCAATAAAACTAGTTAACCCCGCCACAGCAGGTTTGCGCCTGTCCTAAGTCAGTAAATTTATTAAGCCTTTGTGTGTCTTTTCTGCTTTCTACTTAGTTTACTTTATGTCTATAGGAGTCTAGGATGATGTTTATTTCGCTGAACTTGATTACTCTTTATTTTGGGACCAACTCCGACCTGCCGTTGGGTGTGGGGTTTCCTCAACGTTCATTGAAGATCTTATGGTGACTTTGAGTTGTTATTACTCCCCTTTGGGTCGTTGTCTCTTTGACACATTCCCCGTTTCCCTTCTTTTTTTCTAATTAAAGCGTTGTTTCATTTGCTTAATCATAACGTATAGTGATTTTGTCTCATTTACATTTACTCCATATCCCTTTATTTTTTCATTATCAATATGAATAAATCAAAGCTCCGATGGAGCTTAATCTCGAAGCCCTGAAATTCTACATATGCAAAACTTCGTAGTCATCCTACGTCTGCATGTATTAAGTTATAGTCCGTAATACGTGAAAATAATCAGATTGTGTGATTTTATTGGAAGGACGAAGATCATCTTTTAGAGCTGTTAATAGGCTTGAAGCCTCACGCGGGGCACGTGATTTTTTCTTGCCATATCAATATCTCTCGCGCCATTTCATGGCTTCGAGATAAAAATTACAAAAGGAAAATTTTAAATATAAAACCAGATAAAGGAAGAGTAACAGATTTATTTAAGGAATTGATTATGATATGAATAAAATATATTAATAATGCCGCGAATTGAGGAAACAGATAAATTTTCTAAAAGTATGCAACATGATAAAAGACCTTCTCTGTCTTATACTGTACTTTAATACTTTTGGGTTTTATGCTAACAATCTTCCATGAACTACTGAATATATTAATGAAAAGAAAGAGATTGTATGGGGTGAAATATTGTAAGAATAAAACTCGAGAAATGCGAATTTTTTTCATGAAATTGTCCACACTTTTTTAAAACCGCACCTTTCTACACCCTTAATTGTCAAACTTGTAGATAGATTAAAACAACTAGTAACTTCTGACTGAAATTTAGTAAATCTTATTTTAATGTTCACCATGGCTAACCAACAATGTTCACATCTGCGTTTCTGAAATAGAGCGTTCCATTTTTATATAAATATTAAAACCTCTTAATCATTACAAATCGTTCATTTTTTAAAAGCAATCAATTTATTTAGTAAGATTTAACTGGATTTATCCTAAAGTTTCCACCATTGTAACACCTGCTCTGACATTATGTTTTTGATATTTTACACATTTGTTCTTACTTATGTAAAGCATTATGATTTTATTTTGATATGTTTAATATTTAAAATATTTTCGCAATATACTTAACAGTTCTCCCACAATTTAGCTGAAAACATCAATCAATCAATCAATTGCAAAGGATAATTCGGCTAAAATCTGATTGTTTAATCCTGCAATTATTGATCTCTAGTATTTGTAAGTGTGTATTGCACGTTATTAGTGTGTTTGTGAAATATTGTATACATTCAACATGCATATCATATGTATTACGATAAGCTCCACATAAAACCGATCGTGTATTTTTTAGGAAAAAAAAACATTTTCTTTAACAGAAGAACGGAACTTTTACCTCTCACAACATAGATAGTTATGCTTAATTTGACACTTTGGCAGTAGCATTCTTTATTTCCACGGCGGGAATTGTAATTGCCTCAGACCAATAGATAAACTTTGTCTTGCAACAGTTATCACCTTATTATTGTCATAGGAGTTCCATATATTGACATTCCTACGACAATCACAAGAATAAACGGATATGGCAAAAAACAATTTGCTCTATAGTACGAGTATCTAAAACCTTGTTTAATTGTGCAAGATGAAGACCGGCAATAAAAAGGGGTTCCTTAGCTATGTTTTTTCATGAAAATTTCAATGTACAAGTAGTATCTTACACGTGAGAAGTTATATCATACTGATTTCGTTCTTATTAAAGTGCATGAATATTCAGGTATTAAATATGGATAATATATATATCTTCAAGTTGAAAAGAAAAACAAATAACTACCTCTGATTGACTAATGTTCCCACTTCTGAACGGAATGACTAATCGAAGACGTTTTCTAATTAGGCTTATACTAGCACTACTGGTACACCTTTTTCGGGAGTTTGTTGTCCACTTTATTTAATAACAACTATTTTATGTGTCCTTTATTTTATCTTTGTACCGCCATTCTCTCTAGAATGAAAATGTTTTTGACTGTGGCCTCTTGATTCTGTATTCAAATACCAACGTATTGTGATGTAAACTGCAACTCTCATTGATTTTCAATCAGAATGATTCATGGAAAGGATGAAGATACCGAGGGTGTTATTGCAAAGACCATGGGTTAAATAAGGCTTTAAATGGTCGCCCGTGGTATAAATATATATATATATATCTATTCACCTTTTCGTTTTATGTAGATACTTCAACAAAAAAAAATTGAATGTTCGAATTCAATGAATCTAACGGTGCACAAAGATAGCTATCTGCTTCAATAAGAAATCAAACTTTCAATCTCCAAAAATTTCATGTAAACGATAAATTAACAACGTTAAATAATTACAATTTGTCCACTTCCGGTATTATTTTCTTCGCATTTACCAGTCCTATAAGAGCTAAGGGAAAATGGTTCAAAATTATTTGGAGTTACCACTCTTTGACTACTAATTAAGATAATTCAAGAAAAATGCAAAAACGGGTAAAAGTTGAAATTGCCGTGCACCTACGCGCATTCAAGAATCTATCTAAAATTTTGCAGTTAATGTGCGTCTCCATGCACCATGTCATATCATTATGTATATGTGCAATGAAAATTGATAAATCAGCAAAACTTGCATCCAAAATTCTTCGTTGGAGTACTTTTTTATGACACTGAAGAGACATAAAATGTCGAAAGGACTATCTGCAGTAGCTACATTAAAAATAACTTCGGTATTATATTATCTAAACATTTTTCAAGTGTGTCAGGAGTCGTGTATATACAGCTATTTTGTAACTTGTTGAACCTATCGGAAACATATAAGAATAAGTGACTCACTCTTTCTGGCATGCAAAAAGGAATCGTGATGTGCATGAGTAATCATTCCATTCTCCTTTACCACCCCAGTTAAAAACAACACAGTCCTCATCTGAATTATCTAGACCAGATCCAATCTTGTTGTTTGGCTCCCCAGGATACCAGAATGTGGAAGATACCTCTTGCTGGCTGGATATAAATATCCACTTTTTCTCTTTGAATATATCAGAAATTCCGACCCAATACTGATAATGGTTTGCCGGTACTTAAATAATAGATATTAATATATTTCAGTTTGACAATTCAAGAAACCAAGAAATCATCAGAATTTCATCACTCTAGCAAAATGTTGCCTTAAATAATTCTATAAGTTTGCTATAGGATGATAAATGTATCAAAGACATTCAGTAAAATATTCAAGTAAAATAATATATATATCAGGAAAATACACGTAGATAAACAATTCTTAACTTAAAATATTTAGAGATGAAAAAGAAGAACAAATGAAAGGTCGGAGACAAAATTAACAAGTAACCTCAATTCTCCTCGCACACCAAATATTAAAATGCAAAAATCTAACAGCAATGTATACAACAGGAGATACTTGGCAGGGTTGTTACGGCACATATTGTCGCCCCGGCACATATTGTCGCCCCGGCACATATTGTCGCCCTGCACATATTGTCGCCTACACACATTTTCGGCACATATTGTCGCCAGTTTTAATTGAACTTGAACTAGATAACACTTTACAACAATGTTGAAGTAGCAAGTGTATTTCACTGATGCTGAGTCTTTGGGAATGAAATAGGTTGTGTTGCTATGGGAATTGAGATTGCAAGAGAATTTATTCTAAAAAATTAGTAGTTGAAACAAACTTTTAAAGAAAGTCTTCTAGTATGTCTTGAAACAAAGAATCTCATGCCTGATACGTAGAGAAAAAAAATCAGCTTGCGGATTTGACGAGCGCGTTGATTTGATGGACTGAATAGATCAAAAGAGTATGCAACTCTCATTGGTCGAGTAAGCTGGACATATAATTGACATATAGTCATCAAGCACGCGCCTTTACCTTTACAGCACTCATCAATTACAGACCAAGATTTTGATTGGACAAACCGGAAAAGGATGTCCGTTAAAAAAAGATTATAGTGTTTCATCGATATTATATTATATTATATAAAAAAATAATGCTTACCATCACCCTTTTCAATCTCGGCAATTAAAAAAATCACACTTTCTTTCATTATGTATCATTATTGGTCATTATTATCCGTGCTTGGGGAACCAGGGCGATTTACCTATCTCGAATTACCTTATCTCCTATACTCTCCGTTTTAACGCCCCTTCCCAAATTGAATGTTGTTTCTCTACCAATGATGTTTTTATTTAGCAATTATTATTCAAGCCGATGCCCAGGAAATTCTAAGTTTCTTTCAAATTCCATAGCATCGTTTTCACTCTTCATTTCTGTATGTTTAATTGGTCAATGCCACGAAACTGTTGTTCTAAAGTTATAATTCTTAAAACTTGGCTCGAATCTCATTCAAGCCAAATCCAGGTTTTGGGTTTTTCTGATAATCATCTCTGGTGCTTTTCTATCCATAATTGAATCTTCATTTCAATGTCTTCTGATGATATTGTGATCTGAGAAATCTTACTCTATAAGCCCAGAGCAAGCTGTTGCAACCAGATTGCGTCCGTCGTAACTTTTTTCATCTAAAAATCTTCAAAAGAATCGCTATATGGATTCAGTTTGTGTCCGTCGTCTGCGGGTCTTACATTTTTCAAAAGATTTTCTTCTGGAGATTAAAAAACAGGGTTTAGTGGTTCTTATAATATGCAAGTGTTGTTAATTTGGTAACGGAAATTTATTCAAAATCGCAAGCAGTTGGAAACTTAGTTTATCATTGAACTGTATGAAAAATACATACAAAGATCACTCAGAGAAACGATGAAAAGATTTATTCCAACTTTGAATGAATGTTCCATAAAAGGTGATGACCAAATGTTGCCAGTTTTTTTTGCCAAAAAGTCATTATAAATAAATCATGGCCACTGGATATTGGATATAGGTGTTTTAACCATTTTTGACCAAGTCTGACAAGGGGAAAATATAAAGCATCATACATTAATGTAACGGAAAATTTGAGCCATGGAATCCATTAGGGATATATATAAAGCATTAGCCACGAATGATCTACGACTTTTGAGCGAAAATTTAAAGATGTAAGGGGAACAACTATCTAACTTTTATGGAAAAGGGGGAGGGGGTTTGTCAGAGGCTTTGTCAAATAAAAAAAAATCAAGGATCTATAATATTGAGAAAAAAAATCAGGACAAAATTGGACACTAAGAAATTATCAAGATCCCAATAGTTCTTAAAACGTAAGGGAGCCGTTTGAAAAAAAATAAGGCATACTTGGCTCTATTTTACGCTATTGGCATATAAAATAACTGTCTGGAATTCTACCAAAATTGAAAACCTATCTTAAAATGATTTTTGTGTTCACAATTATTTCTTGTACCAAAACTTGCAAAAAAACTACAATTGTATGAATTTAAAAGTATTTTTAGTCTTAGACCCTTTCATGAAATTTATCGAAATTGGAACCGCTATCGAAATTATAAAAGCGTATTGTACATCTACAGACTACATGCATTACTGAAAGAAAAATGAAAATATTGGAGGAATTTATGTCATATAAAAACGAAATTTGACCCTTTTTAGGCTCTTGGCTTATTGTATGCATTGTCAATAATTCTTCAGCAAAAATTGAATTCCTAAATCCCAAAATGGATTCAAGTTCAAGTCGCAAGACGGACGGGAGGAAACGACAGTATCCCCGACTAGTGCGGGACTATAACTGAAGGCTCACATCCTCAATATTCAAACATTGTTGCGATCTTGGATGATGTACAAACATAAGTCACAAGCGTTGAATGAAACCACCCAAGGACTATTGTGACCAAGTTTGGTTTCCATTGGCTCAGTACTTTCAGAGAAGAAGATCTTTGAATGAATTTCACATAGGGTCATTATGTTAAACTATGTTCCTAGCTGGCGGTCATCTTGGATGAGGTATGAAACATAAAAATCACAAACTTTGAAGTGGATCACCAATGATCTATTGTGACCAAGTTTGATTCAAATTGGCTAAGTAGTTTCAGAGCAGAAGATCTTTGAATGCATTTCACATAGGGTCATTATGTTAAACTAATTTCCTCGCTGGCGGTCATCTTGGATGAGGTATGAAACATAAAAATCACGAACTTTGAAGGGGATCACCAATGGACTATTGTGAGTAAGTTTGGTTCCAATTGGCTCATAAGATTCGGAGAAGAAGATCTTTGAATGCATGTCACATAGGGTCCTTATGTTTAACTATGTTTCCCCTTGGCGGCCATCTTGCATGAGGTATGAAACATAAAAATCACAAACTGTGAAGGGGATCATCAATGGACTTTTGTGACTTAACAATGAAGGGATATGTAGTAAATGCAAATGAGACAAAATCTCTACAAATACATGGTAAAACACAGTGCAATGGAACAACGCTTTTATTGTTGTTCTTCATCTTGAAGTCACCATGAGGCCTTCAACAATGAGCATTACTCATACCTCATAGCAAGTTAAAGACGGCCCCTAGCACCGGTTTAAGCGGTATTCATTGCTAATTGCTGAGCAACGCTACATCCATGTCTTTTTATCCTTTGATCCATGGATGCGGGATCGTCAGCAAGCATAAACTTAACTGGCAAAGTGTTCTTACAATCGCTGTCATCAATTTCCCATGTTTGGTTCCAATTGGCTCATTAGTTTTAGAGAAGAATATCTTAGAATGCATTTCACATAGGGTCACTATGTAAAACTATGTTTCCCAATGGCGGCCATCTTGAATGAGGTACAAACATAACAAGAGGCTCTCAAGAGCCTGTATCGCTCACCTGGGCCATTGCTGACAGATACAGTCAAAAATAATAATACCAATGTTGAATGCCAATCTTGAATGTGTTCAGACAAGCCAGACACATTTTAAGAAGGGGACAAACAAAGGTCCATTGTGACCAAGTGTGATTCCAATTGGCCAAGTACTTTCAGAAGAGAAGATCTTGGAATATGTTTCCCCATAGGGTCCAATGTTAAACTAAGTTCCCCGCTGGTGGCCATCTTAGATGATGTGCAGACTTGCCGGACTCATTTTTGAATGGGAACCACCTAACGACTATTCTGGCCAAATTTGGTTCCGATTGGCTCTGCGGCTTCAGAGAAGAATTTCTTTGAATACCTTCCCATAGGGTCCAATGATAAAACCAAGCTTCACGCGCTGGTGGCCATCTTGGATATGATGCGGACTTGACAGACACTTTTTTGAAAGGGGACCAACTTAGGACTATTGTGAACATCAATATCTATTTGGAAACCAAATTTCATTGAAATCAGAAAATGTTGAATTTTCCCGCCTTTTTTTTGCGGCCATTTTGAAAATGGCGGTCAACAAACAATTTTCAACATCTGTTTTGAAGTCGCAACATCAATATCTACTTGGAAATCAAATTT